>LGAG01028598.1:8609-30603 GCA_001278395.1 Lerema accius
GGTGAGTTACCTAAACTTAGGCAAATATTCTTGCGGAGGTTCGCGTAGGGGCTTTTTATTTTATGCATGTTTATATGTATATATTTATTTGGGGTCATTTTGGTACTGCTAATTATGTTATGTTCTTGAGTAAGTTGCTTTAATACTTCTATTTGTCTTTTATGGTCTTGGATGGTATGATTTAATCGATTGTTTTCGCTCATTAGATTCTCTATTTCATTGTCAGCACTTTGGAGTTTAATTTTAATGTTTTCTAATTCTTGTGTTAGCTCGACCACAGATAGGTTTATTTCATTCGCTGGTAAACTATGCAAGCTTAAAGATGACGAGTCTATTAACGTCGAGTTACTTATATCACTGCCCCTAGAAATAATTGACAGGTTTGATTCTGAATTTGCTTTCTTCAATTTGTTTCGAAATGTAATGCTTTCCATTTTTAATGCTTAAATTAAAATTTTGGGTCTAAAAAATCTTCGGTTCCGCTGGGGTTCGATCTTCCGACCTATCGGACGGCGCACGATTTCATAGCCACTAGACCACTGTAAGCGACAAATAGTCGTTTGAAATTAGATGTCAGTATTGGCAGGATTTATATACAGAATAGCTGATGACTAAGCTCCACAGGTGGAATGTCGGTACATTGCAATTTTTTTTTTTTATGTTCACCGTCTTTATTCGTATAGGTACTGCTGGTTCACACTATTGTGATATATAAGTTTAAGTTTTTAGTTTACGTAATTGCAATTTAATTGATTATTTTGTACTGTACATTATTGTTTAGTTTTTATTGTTTGCACTATTTACTCAATGTAGTTATCAATTACTGTAAATTGTTAGTAGACGCCACTCGCGATAAAGCACTTGAAATTGACTATTTCCTTAATATTAATAATCACAAACACTGTCACTTGTTTTTGGTCATAAATATGTCATAATTGCACAAGTTTATTGTAATAAGAGTCCCTAATTGATTTTTAAAACTATATTTAAAACGGAGCGTATGTTTACTATGTGGCCAATGTTGCCAACAGGTGTCCCATAAGTTGTTGCGACGCCTGCACCAGGCGATGTAAGACGACGTTTCTGGCCACGCGCCATTACCAAACGACTATTATTTCCTGCTTTTAACGTCTTAAGGTTTTACTTTTAACCTCGTAGAGTCATAGGCTGGAGTTTTGAAGGTTTTTCTCCCGAAGAAGAGTTCCTTGGTTCAAACCCCACGGCACGCAACTCTATCAAAAAGTTATGTGCGTATTAGATACTAATTATCACTTGCTACGGTGAAGGAAAATATCGTCAAGAAACCTGCACACTTGAGAGTATTAATTAATTAAATTTTTAATGTTTAGTAAAGTTTTACTTACTCGTAGTACAGTCGGTTAAGTATAATAAACTTCACGAACATAAGTCCAGAACTTAGCGTATAAAACGTTTCGTAAGACATTGATATTAGTTAATTTATACATTACAACAACTAAAATCAATTACTCGGCTCACCCAACCCTCTATAACATCCCTCTTCAAGTCTCTGACAATTAATGTGTCTTGAAAGTCCAAGTTAGACCCTTAGACCCTACCAATTGATATGCAGAGATGATTGACGGGAGAAACAATATGGGAAGATATAATACGGGCTAAACAATGTTGCAAAGTTGCGATGAGTATACTAGTGAATCGCCCTCGCTTCGCTTTAGTGGATCTTAACCTGCTATACCGAGGGAATAAAAACATTTGCTAGGATAAAAAGTAGTCTAGATTACGGCCCTGTATGTTATATAGTACAAACATGTTAAATTTTATTTTTATGATGACAATTTTTTTCAGACCTTTGGTTACGTTATTGCATTTTTAATAGGGATTCTTTTTTTGTTGAAAATGTAATGTAGCCTATGTCACACAGTGAAGATGAAACTTTCTAATGGTGAAAAGTTTTTGAAATCAGTCGAGTACTTTCAGTGTGAAAATGTTACAAACATACATACAAAACAAAAGTTTCCTCTTGATAATATTAGTATAGATGTATGAGGTAACAACACAGAGCAAGGAATGTATCTGTATAACAAAATGTATAAATGTCACTCTTTTTGACTGGTTCATTTTATTTGGCATTTTTATAGCGACAGTTATATGGCATCATGTGGAAACTGATGTATGATATTAAATGAAACTTACTTTGAGTTATAGTTATTACTCGTCATTTGATGACGTGACCTTATTCTAGATATTGCAAAGCAGTCGGTAACCTAGTGATAACATTTTAAACGCCTGATATCTATAGATATGTAAGCAAAAAATATTGGTCTTAGTGTCAGACTACAATTACTAGTAAAACTCTACACTTGTCAAAAATGATTTTGAATTCATTTCAATCTCAAAGAACATCTTATCAAATATATATGGATTGAAAATTATTCATAGATACGTATATAGGTGTTTTTCAAACGCGTCAAATATTGCCCTAGACAAACAAACTTGCTCGTCAAACATGTGGGATTTGACAAGCCATTTGATGGTCTATATGTCTATAGGACCACATTACATTTCAGTTTCTAATAACGGCCACGTACTTGGAAACCTGGCCAAACATAATTACACATGTTTCTTAAAGCGTAGCAGTACCTTACTAGATAAACATCAACATAATATTAACTAAGGTCCTTCACAAACAAATGGTTACAAGGAAGGAGGTAACCGTACAAGGGACAGTGGGTGCCTTATTGTTAAGATACTTTCCGACATTAATTGTAATATATAGTTGCGAAGTTTAAACAGAACCCACACAGAGATATAATACAATGTGGCTTTGAAAAGCTTTATACCATAGCGAGCAAGACCAGTTTGACAATAGGACTAAAGGAATTCATATTTGCTACTGTTCCCTCTCACGGGCACGGAATTTAAATGAACTTTGGCCAACAACAATGACACCACAGACTTTTGTTCCCCGAACAATACATTTTACCGGTGGAATTAAAAACTGTGAACAAAAGAGTACAAATTCATATTGTGGCACACAGTGAACCCGCGACAATTATGGTGGCGCAGTCGTGATGCCTACGTGGATAAAAACACAACAAGGTCGTTTTATTCTCCGGCATAACACAATACCTATCATTACCACCTGAATAAAGTGGCTTTTAGTTCGAACGTGACTCACATTAAAATGGACGATCGATTTGTAGTCGATATTGCTTCAGCTGCTAGAATGGAGTTATTGACAGCAGTTGGTTGAGAATTAGAGCCAGGTGGAAAAAATGCCCGTACTGAAATACCGTGAACCCTATATACTCGTATACATTAATGAAGAGAATCTTCGGTACTACTGTAAATTTTAGATTTAGATGCGGTGTAATAAAAAATAATAAGGATGATAACTGGTCCTCGGGATTCTTGTATACCATATTCATAAGCGGAATATTTAATATGCCTATCGAACAAAGTTCATACGCATTCCAGACAAAGTACATAGATAGCGGTGACGTCATAATTTTAACGCCATTTGTATGGATCGTTATGGGGATAATCCAAAAATGAGAATTCCAAAATGCGATATCTCGGGAAGGTTTGATGTAAGCAGAGTGTCCTTCAGCAGAGTTACCATTATTGTAAGGTCTTTCATTAAATAACGCCAACAAAAAATTTACATCCTCCTTTCTCTTTTAAAACATAACCCTCCTTATAACACAGTCGGGTAAATACCACGTCTTTTCACACCCTCAAAGTCGATAAGAAGTTTTTCACTTCGAAAATTCATACTCACGCGTAAACTGAAACTATCTCAACGTTTTCAGGCCTCATCATATCGGTTACAAACTTGATGGTTTCACCAAATGTTGCGTATACTTTACGCATGAAAACTGCCAAAAACTTAACGTTATCGAAGTTTGTACCATATTGTACGAATCTCTTTCTAGTCATGATTACCTAACGTAGTGGAAAAATTGCATATACTAGAAAGTTACGCTATAAAGTAACTAGACGAGCGACGAGGCAGATTTTGTTTTTCCATATTTCATCTCTTATTGTAGCATTCGTATAGCAGTGGTCCCCAACATTTTCAATATCATTACCCCTGTTATACGAGGAAAACTAATTATACCATGTCTTTAATTGTTATCAAAACAAACAATACAAGTAACTTTTTTATGTATTTTATTAATTTTACGATACTAATCATTAGGTCCGTCGTTACCACTTTAAACTATCTCATTTACCCCCGCCGAGGTAATTACCCCTAGTTTAGGAACCCAGGTCGTAGAGCAATATCCTAAGAAATTGATTGGAATAAAATTACAACGCGTTTAACAAATCAAATAAACTCAGCTTACTATAAATTTGTTAAATGTTATAGTGTATATTGCCCTCGTGTAGTTATAAGAGAAGATTTAGAGCAATAGTAAGATGCGCTGTCCAATAAAAGATAAGTAGAAAACGAGATTGTCCGCAAAACGATTCGTTTGCGTAGACAGACGAGCCGACGACAACCTCTTATCGATGGTACATGTTATTTGTCTCGACAAAAATACGAATCTCAGCCAAATTCCTATTTCCGAGATGCTCAAAGCTAACGAGCTTGAGAATACGAAATATAGGGAACCTTGGACGATTCTACGCTTTTGGTTTCAAGGAGTTTTTGTCAATTAAAAGTAAAACGAATTAGGTTATAGCAATCACAACATTTAGAGGTACTAGAGTCTTAATATCAGAATTAGATTTTGTGTCTATCATGAATCTTAATTCAATATGACGACCCCGTAGCTTAGTTGGTAGTGACCCTGCCTGCGAAGCGAGGGGTCCCGGGTTCGATTCCCGGCCGGGGCAGATTTTTATGAGACAGATAAATGTTTGTTCTCGGGTCATGGGTCTTAGTGATTTTTTATTAGTGTTGTCCATGTCACCTGTGACACAGGGAATCCTATTGCGAGGGTGTGAGTGTGTTAGCGTTTAATATAATAATTATTTTATTGTTCATCTATTTATACCCTTATTTGAAGTTAATCACGAACGAAGCAATATTTTCAGAGTTCAAACTATAAAACCGTCTTAAATAAAACATCCTGGAATGAATAAAAAGTAGGTATAGTTCTAAACGAAGCGGGGAATCGGGAAATTAACTGGGAAACAGATCCTTTGTCCTCAAGAAGGTAACCTGCTGGGAGCACAATTAATAAGAATGATGTTCGCTCCGGCATAATTCTTTTCATTTCAAAATTACGCGACGGTTAATTAAATTCTTATTTCACAAAACACTGATAAAGTAAAAGATTATTGCTTTCCTGTGATGAATCCTGTGAATTTTATACTGGAAATGTCTAATTATAATTACGTATCTTAATAACGTGCTCCTATAACCTTAACAAGCGTATTAATTAGCTGCTTCAAATTAGGACGTGAAATTAATTGATAATTTACGTTTATGCTTAGCTAACGATGGAAAAATGTTTATAGGTACACAATCGTAACGTTATTATTGAAAAGGAAATGAAAGGTTACGTTTTGTGATTGAAAAAGATTTGCTGACTTAAACGTTAATCTAAAAAGTATATGTAATATTAATTTTCCTACATATTTGACGATTTCGGCTAAGTCTTTTTTTAAGCCGTCTACGTCTTCGTCCTCAACCATTAGCAATACACTTACAGCCTAAAGTACCTCATTATAATTGGAAATACCTGGAAATTACACCATTGCTCTTTAGAGACTAATGAAAAAGTTAATTTTAACCAAATTTCCTAACGGTATTCTAGCATCCAACTATCTATGGTTGTAAAAACTAGCTACTACAACTACGAGTATGAAGACATAGACAATATAGGTAATATTTCTAACTTCAGTCAAATTAGTGATAAAAACTACGTCATTAACTTCAGGAGTGCATGACAAAACAAATTCAAGCATCATTACGTAATCGATCGAAACTGACATGTTTGAACGAGATGACAAAATCATACCAGACGTAATTGACTCGCATGATCAGTACAGTCGAATCAAAATTCCCACAGAATTGACGGGAATAATTTCCGACTGAACGTTCTTAACGCTGTGACGTTTGATTCAAATAAGGAACCTAAAAAGTCCAAATACGTTGTTCCAACGTTTCATGTTACACACAGACACACAGAAGCTATTAACCGTACAAAGATGTTATTCGGTTCCCGTCGTCCTATTACTCGTACAACAGACTTATCTCGAAGGCTACAGTTTGTTTATCGTCCAAGTCTCATTTATGACTTCGTTATTTCCCTATTCTGGCGACATAAAAACGTCATCTGTAAGAATAAGTCGAAGCTTTTATCTCGTACGTTCATTGATAAGAGAAAATAATGAGAGGACTTGTTCGGATCATGTCTGATTAAGTTGTTATTGCTGCCACTTAATGTAGTCAATCCGATAACATATTTGCGACATTGTTCTCTATTATAATTTGTGAATCTGACCCCGTGTTGTACAACTATACGAACTGTAGTTATAGGAGATAACGTTTTATTTTCCTCGTGTCTCCCCTAACCCTTTACGGTTATATGAAACGCAGTAATGAAGCGACCGTAACGCGAACGGTGATTGTAAACCTAAATAATGGCTTACTAACAATAATACCTTCAACTTGCTCGTATGAAATTACCGTACAAGAAGCGGAGATATAACGTGGTAGAAACATAAACACGGGACATCTAACACACATGTTCTGTAACCATAAAGCTAGTAGCACATATGGTCATTACTAAAACTAAAGCTTGCTACTATTCAGCAATTGCTACTTATTACCTCATGTGAAACATTGGTGCTAATAAGCAGACTTACTTTGATCATACAAAAAAATCTACTGTTTGATAATGTATAAGCATTTTGATAAAATAAGCATGCTACGTGCGCGGGGTGAAGTGGGCGTGCTGTACGTTGTAAGCATGCTTATTGCTAGCAAATACAAGTAATGGATGCTTATTTTCAGCGTAGTAATGAGCATATTCTTTTACGGGCTCGTGTATTTGTACCTTCTGTATAAGTAGGTTGTTCATACCGTAACGTTGACCCGTTTTCATCATGCGAGTAATAGTCTTATTATATTTTATGGAGCTCCCGTGCATACTTCGGGGACTGTTACGAGAGCCCCAGTGGAGAAAATACCCTTTGGTTGGACCTTATTAGCCTATTAGGGTACTAGGAACGTCTAACCTGGCCGTGTTGATATTTGTTTAGGTATTCGTGCGTGCTTATTGAATTTAGTCGCCGTTGTGTGATGTATTGTGTCATTTTTAGCCGACTTTACCATGAAATTACATATAAAATGTAAGTTTGTATGTCCATTTCTTTACCACGCTCTACAACCCAAAAGGTAGACGGAGACGGATTGTACGCCTGGACTGGCAAAGCATAATAAGAAACAATTTTGACTTCACCATCTCATATAATATGTACGTATGTCTTTACAAATAAATTGATTTGATTTGATATTGAAATGTCAGGTATCATAAGATTCGTCTAATTGTTAGAGTGTCATGAGCTATATGATTTTTTATAATGGCGTCTCCTTCCAGTGTTTAGCAGTCGGTTTTATTGTATTTTAATTAATAAGTACTAGCTTAGATTATTGATGTTTATAATAAGGCATAAAAAACCAAAGAATTTCCCATTAAACATTATTCAGCAGACGAGTGAGGCAAGTTGGTTAGCTGCCGCTTATCCTTTGGCTGGCTGGTTGCCATCCTCGTTTAGACTCAACCGGGGAATATTGTCTCTTTTTATGGAAACCAGACAGATATGATGGTAAGTTCTTGATGTAGTCCATGGACATCGTTAATATTAAAGGTGCCTTGTGATCAAGAAATAGGAAAGAAAAAAGAGTGTTGAATTATTTGGCAAAACCAAGAGGATGGTGTAAGCTAGGTTAGGCAAATTCACAGAATCGTCACGTTTAGAAATCCAATCTAACGAGATTAAGAACATACCTATAAAAATATTTCAATATTTCAAAAGTGGTTTAGTTACTTAGTAAGTTATTTCAAAAGTTTTAATTTGTTTTTAATTAACGAAAAATATTAATATTCTTTAAAACTATAAGACTCTTAAAGCTTTTAAAATGATCTCAATATTCTCTATGTCTAAAATAATTCGTAACTACCAAACGCTGATTGGAAGCTAAGATACGGAGCTAAAGAGCCATGGAACGAGGTGGTACACTACCTAATATGTAGTATAACAAACTGCCAGTAACAGCAGCTAATGCACGCGAATATGGAGAAAGTTCCGAGCAGCCATTCCGGCGCAATCTCAAATTAAATCTCGTCGGATCCGAGACGTGAACTGTCGCCCGCTTATATAAAACAATTGCGCAAAATATTCCATTCATATTTGAAGACGACGGCCTGCTTATTTCAACCAAATGCTAAATTGAAATCCGTTTCGTTGAACGTAATTATCGAATAAACTGGTCATTTTGTTGAAATAAATTTGTTTTTGGTTTGCCTGGCCCTATCACGGGAGGTTGTATAATCAATAGTATTAGGTAGGTACTAAGTTTTATCTTAATATAACTGGTAATATAATCTTTTTGTGACAATATATCCACTTGCATCAGAAATCATTAATAAAATTACGACGAATTTTGGTACTGCATAAAGCCATAAAATACACGTAAGTTGCCGTTGAAATTGGCAAATTCCAATCAGTTAAAATGGGTCTATAACTTAACTATTATTTTTTATAACCAGGTATAGTAAATATCGATCACATAGCAGGTTCTAAGGTATCTACATATCTACAGTATTATTATGTTAAAATGCTTGGTGTCTAAATAAATATAAAGAAAGATGAGAGTACGGTCTATAAATATTTTAATATTTTATGTTATGCAGCGTTGTCCGGGTTCTTTGTGCGGAAAACTTGTCGTTTGCTGAGGACTATTGTAATCTTCTTTAAAGATAAAGTCCTTTGTAGTTACCTGCTTTCCTCTGCATTATCATATTCGCGTTGCGTCCTCAAAGAGATAGTAAGTAGGAAATAATAGACAATAACTCCAGCTAACAATGAAGGCTAACTTACGTCTCGTGTTTCACTAACAACAATATAAGAACAGGAGTATTATGCAAATTATTAATTTTAAACGTTAGATTTCTCAGTGACTAAAATATGTATAATTATAGGTATAATTATAGAGCAGCCATTAAAACAATCTAATTAGGTTTTTTTGTATACATCATACAACTTAAATTATCCATTTAGTTAACAATAAACAAAAAACTCGACTTACGTAAAAATTTTTTTCGGGGTTTGTAGAGACGAATCTAATGTCACCTCACAAATGTTAATAAAATAAAAAAAAATAAAAAAAATGTAAATAAAAAACAATTTACTGTTTACAATTTAATTTATTGGTTAGCAATAAGCACCAACATTCGAAATTTGATAGAGATAATAATAATTATTGTACTTTATTACTACGAATCCAGGGCAATGAACTCGCTCCTCTCAGCTAAAGTATGAGTATTATGAAAATTAATATGATAGGCATATTAAAAAGGTTTCATGGCGGAATTCATAAAAACATAATATATCTGTACAAAAACCATTACTGGAATTAATGACGTCATAAACATTTTTTTATTAAATAGCAAAAATTTTTAAGGTTCTATACATATTTTTTATCATAAGTAAATTAAAAAATATTACAATGTTTTTAATAAATACCGACATCTCTTACGTATAATATCGTAAGTCAGAAATCTTAATTTTTAAGGAGAGCATTTAACAATTGCATTTACGTAAGTTACTAATTCACTTATTCACATAAAGATTATGACTGAAATTAGTTGCTTCTATATATTATGCGTCTCATTCCCACTTTGACTTTTATTTCAGTATTTAAGAGAGATAAGAACAAATGGGTTACAATATGTAACCTCCATCTTCAATAGAGTAATAAATAGATAAGTGTTTTACCAATCATTTTTCTTTATAAAATAAACACAATAAAATACAGTAATTTTTGGAAAAAAGGTAATAACAAGCTTTAATAACTTACGATATTATACGTAAGTAGGATGAATACATAGATAGTAAACATTGTTACTATTATACAAAGTTTAGGTATTCGCCATAACCATATCCTAAGTTGATAGCTAAATAACTCTTAAACTGTAATTAAAAATTTAATGTTAAAAACGCAATGACTAGTCACTGCTACATAACTGTATAATTACATTATATACAAATATACACATAATTTATTCAGAATACAAACAACTAAACACGATAACTAAATTTTTTTTACTAAGTTCATCAAATCTTTCAACAAACGTGTATTATTATGGCAATAGTATAAATTTTAGATTGATTCTGAATAAATTATTATGTGTTTACAAGCTTAAAAAAAATATATACACTGAGTCTTCAGAACAAAAAAATGAAATAGTTTTTTTTCTTTTTTACGATTTGACGTACGTCACAGAGCACGGCCTGTCGAGCAATGTACCGGGAAACGTTATAATTTGATAAATACGTTATTTTTTTTATACTACGCTCATTTGTTCTGAAGTCTCAGTCTATATATATTTTCGTCTGTGGTTTAAAAGTACTATTTCTTCCTCAGGTTATCTGGAATGTAGTTGTCTTTGCCCGGAATGCCAGTTCCACCAGAATCCCCAAGCCAGGGATACCTGTATTGTATTATTTATTAGCAATATTCATTTAATTATTTATATTTTATTTTTTAAATTACTTTTAGTTGACCATAGAGCTTGAAAGCTAGCCAAAGATTGAACCATAATATATCTTTATAGGATATTAAATAACCACTTAACTTAACCAAGTTGATTAATAAAAAAAAGTAAAAAAAAAAAAAAGTTTTTATTCATCCAACATTTTTGTGGAGAAACCAAATTTTTGTGTGTGGTTTATTAACTATGTCTGTAACTAAGCCATCTAGGTTAAGTCATACAGATATCATTAGGGCACCTACTAAACGCAAACGCCTCAATATGAGGTCCAAAGGGCCTCAACGATCATAAAGGTACCGACGCACTTGTTTAAATAAATGTGACCCCGGTGTCTGTCACGCGTCTCTTCGTACGTGCTCGTACAAAATATGTTTGCGTTGCTTCTCTACTAGGATAAATATTAATAACGGTCACCCGATAACATGGCTATATCTACCTAATAAAATGTTAACGGGCTGACTGACAGACGACGTGTATAGATACTTACCTATTTAATGGCCTAAAAATGTTTTGAAAGCTAGTAATCACGACCTCTTGTAAACGAATAAAGGTAATTAGGGAACGTAGGGTGCCAATTTTAATCCAATAATAGGTCAAGACTTACAACACTATAGGTGTATTTAAGAACTCCTATGCATCAAAAAATATAATTGTCTTTTAAAATGGGCAATAAAAGAAAGAGTCTGAGAACATTTATCCTAAATGCAAGTATGTAAAACAGGCAAAACTCAAAAGTGAAAAAAAAATCGCATCTAATAAAACTAAACGTAATTTAACGAACATAATGCAGTCACACATACATACACGTCCACACACACACACACACAAAAATGACACACAAAACCCCCAAAAAATCCCCTCCCACTACCGCAGTCAGCTAAAAACAAAAGAGAATCAACTCACTGATTAGGGCATTCGCTGCAAGTCTCCATATAGCGCGTATCAGTGAAGTTAGTGTCGGGATGTTTGAAGGACAGCGCACACTTGTTTGGCAGGTTACAGGCGGCTTCGGGGAGGTCCTTCTTGTCACATCGCCAGGCCTCGTAGTTGTTGAGGGCCTTCGCCGGACGTGGGTCCGTCATCCACGTCAACGCTTGCGTCACCGTTACGAACCATACGTCAGGCCTGGAAATATCATTATGGGCTTAGATTTAACGCATATAGGGTGGTTTCAGACCAGCGTTTTTTACGCGCGTATAAGCTCGTCTTTGACCCATCTGCAACTCATACAAGTTAATGCGCTTCTAAACTCGTTTACCTACGCCAGTACCAATTTACGTGCGTCCGATTTTTTGAAACGCGAATTTTAGCGTGCGTGTAAGCGCGTATGCAAAAACGATCGTCTACGCGCCAAAAAATATGCTAGTCTGAAAGTCGGTTTTTTGATCCATTACGTAACGCGTTGTTCAATGCCACCTATGTAACGTATCACACTTTTTAACCCCCAACCCCTCCAGAATTGCATTACACAAAATACTTGAACGGCTTAGACGTCGAAAATCTAACAAATAATAGAATAAATAATCACATAATAAAGCTATCCTTTCACATCAGTCTTACAAACTCCAAAGTATAATTTGGAATAATTAAAATCAAATTAACTTAGTTTGATAATATTATAAAAGACGCTTTAATTAGACGCGTCAGAGAAGACTAATTTGAATACATTAAAATTGCTACTTCCACTATAAGTTTTAATGAAACGGCTAACTTATCTAAAGTCGTACTTACAGTAGTTTGTTTCCTTCGTTACTAAACTACTAACTATCGAGCCAGTTATGTTACGACAGTGGTCGGGAATCTTAACTAAAAAACCAAATATGAACATTACAAATTATAAAAAATTGGGAACCAAATCCGCTAGTTTAGTTAACTTTTATTACACTAAGGGTGGATTTTTTATCAGTAGTCAAAGCAGTCAATGGTTAAAAATATTGGGTAATGAATAAATTAGACCCTAAATCGTTCATAATAAGGCGCTAATTTAACTATTAGATAATATTTTGACCGTTGATCGCCTTGACTACGGATCAAATACCGACCTTAAATAAGTAGTACACAAAATAAACGTGTTTGCATCACCAACTACATTTGCTAGCTTATAAATTACACAATTAAATAATTAGGAATTTTCATATACTTTAAATTATTATAGGTGCAAAATACTTTATTTTTAATACAGATTTTTGCATTTACGAATTTATATTAATGAGGTGTAGATTATTGCAAAGAATTATAGTATCATAGTAAAATATAAAATAAAATTCAACCTCAATAAAAAACAAAATGTCGTCATAATCCGAGGCTTAAAATTAACCCGAACACTGCAACGAGCATCGCACTTCAAAAAGTGATAATTACCGGCGAAAATTACATTACAACGTCATAATGTACGACGCACGGACCAATTTAATATGGCGCATGTAAAATTATACACTTAACTTCTCGTAAAAATCCGATTTCCACGAACATAACCTATTTAACGTGTTAAAGGATTGGACTTGCAATAAAATAAATCTCCAAAGTCAATCGGTGAATATTACTCGATATAGATCACCTCGTAAAATATTAAGCCCGCGGATCGTTATTCTCCACACCGTATTCGTTGTTTACATTATTATTATTACCGCAGGTCACTGGAAACAGAAATAAAACAATAACGACGCGAATATAACCAATAGCTCGCTGAATTACGTATTAGCGCCGAATCTAATAAATCATTTTAGATTGCCAGCAACTGGGCTGTTAAACCAAATTTGGCCGGAGCCATTTCGTAAGGTTATTTGGTTATTATCAAACAATTTTGAGTGAACAACGACATGTAATTTGCGCGTACGTGGCCAAATCATGAATAAATTAGTTCTCGCTGCTTAGCTTTGAACCGATAGTTACTCTATGTATGTGTGAGATACGTTGTTCCGTATTCATTGCATCGAAATTGAGGCTGTCGTCTGCCTTTGTAAGGTTTAAATTATAAATTAACTATCACAAAGTTTCAAAGATGACTTATTTTATTTTAAGCCATAGTTTAGTTTAAACAACTAACCTGAAACACGTCTTCACACCTAATCATAGGGCCGATTGTAAAACAGTGTAACAACACTCCACGAGGTAAAACTTAAGGTAGTTTGTAGTTCGAGGTATTTAGTTGGTGTTCAACAAAGTCATTATGAAACTCTTCTGTTGTTACTAGTTCCAACGCTCCTACCTTTCAGTAATAACGATAAATTAACCGTTATTTAATGACTAGACGACGTCCGCAGCTTCGCCCGCGGAAGAGTAGTTAAAAATATATCGGATTTATCCCAAAGAAACCTATAAATCTATCCTATGTCCTATTCCTGGATGCAATCTATGTGCCAAGTTTCAACTTAATCCGTTCAACGGTTAAAGCGTGAAGGACTTACAAACATCCAAACATCCACACAAACTTTCTTTGCTGCGATAATAGAAAACATGGTGAGGAAACCTGCACACCTGAAAGTTCTCCATGAAGTTCTCAAAGGTGTGTAAAGTCTGCCAATGCGCACTAGGCCAGCGTGGTGGACTATGGCCTATACCACACTGTGAGAGGAGCCGAGCCCAGCAGTGGGACAGTTATGGTTGTAATAATGACTGTGTTTTGACGACCCCGTAGTTTAATTGATAGTGACCCTGCCTGCGAAACGAAGGGTCCCGAATTCGATTCCCGGCCGGGGCAGATATTTATGTGACAGATACCTGTTTGTTTGTTCTCGGGTAATGGGCGTTAGTGATGTGTTATTTGTGCTGTCCACCCGCGACACAGGGAATCCTACTGCGGGGGTATGAGTGTGTTAGCGTTTTTTTTTGTTATATTATGTAAACTATATGATACATACAAGTTAGAAGCCCATTGTAGG
This sequence comes from Lerema accius, assembly GCA_001278395.1. Taxonomy (NCBI): domain Eukaryota; kingdom Metazoa; phylum Arthropoda; class Insecta; order Lepidoptera; family Hesperiidae; genus Lerema; species Lerema accius. The sequence goes on from LGAG01028598.1 coordinate 23,203, forward strand.
AACTTGTGCAGTCCGCGTTCCAACTCCTTGATCTGGAACCAGTTAGTATGGAACGGCATCATGTATGGCGCCCGGTTCTGGTCGTAGTATCGGCTGAAATCTTCTTGTAACCATTCTAATACCTGCACACACATAAATAAATTGCATATTAATATACATATTAAAAACTCAGACCAAAAAACATTATAGACTCCGCCTTCGGAACAAAAAAGCGTAGTCGAAAAAAATATAACGAAAATAACAAATGATAAAATCGGTCCAGTAGTTTCTGAGATTAACGCGTTCAAACAAACAAACTGTTTAGCTTTATATATTAGTATAGATATAACTTGTTTTCGCCCGCATATCCAGCATTTCAATTCGTAATTACCGACTTTTATTTAAACTTCTTGTATTAACAGGATAATGAACGATAATTGCGTTGTAATAAGGGACTTGTGGCGATCATAACGATAAACAGATTTCCAATATTAAACTAGGTCAAAGGCCTTTGGGGAGTTGAATGGTCCAATTTATTCGTTTTTCCTGTTCTTATGATCATGTTCGAAGATAATGATGATTATATTTCAATTGGATTTTAATAATCATTTGAATTTTAAGTTTAAATAACTCTGTGCTTTTAAAAATTTAATTTGTAATTATATAAAACTTTAAAACTTTGCGTATGAAATTGTAAGTAGATTACGGACGCACTAGAAAAAAAATGCTTGTAAACACTTCAGGACTGGATTTGTTACTTGAATATAATTTATAAAAATTACTTATCTTACTCATCATCTTACAGTATTTATTAAAATACTTTTTCTATTAGTCAATAGAAAATTGTATATGGCTTGTATCTTAGTTATCCAACACAAATCGATTCGAAACAAATTCTAAGACTAATTAAGTATTTACTTTTAAAACTAACCCACAATAACAGTTCTCATTCCCACAGTCCCGTTACTAACTAATAACAACTAGATACTAATATTGTAATTATATAACACCTTACTAACAAGACCTACTCGTACTAACCGACTAACAGTCCTACCTATAAAACTAATTGAGGTTTATCACAGATTACTTTGGAAAGATGTACATTCATAATGGTGAAAGAATTTTTGAAATCGGTCCAGTAGTTATTGAGCCTATTCAATACAAACAAACAAACAAACAAATAAAAAAATATTACCTGTTTATAATATTAGTATTAGTTTAGATAACACATTTGAGAACGGCAGGTGATATAGTCACTGCACACTCGTTTGCTGTTCTTTATTTAAAAAAGTATTATAGTAAGATCATTTAAAAAAGAAAAAAAGAGTCAACCCTATCATTATACAAAATTGAATATCTGAAAAATAAAACCTGAAAAAAGTAACCCTTTTATTACAGAAGTAAAATTGGGTCCTGCGTAATTACTTTTTATGATTAAATCCTTGATCCAACCGCTACAAAAATAGATATTTCATAATGAATTTTAACAGCGATTTTGTGTGACTAGACTGCTCTTAATACTCTTAAAGGATTTTATTTTTACCACTGAAACTTATTGTAAAAGGTTAGAATTAAATACAATAATATACCAACGAAAGTAATCCAAAAAAGTTGAAAAATAATATCAAAAAAACGGTTGTAAGACGTACGGGCGAATGTGCGTTATGTCATCAAATCTTTTTATCAATCATATGAACTTATCAGTTATCTGATAAGATACTTACATCATCAGAATCATGATTGTGCAACACACATTGGTCCAAGTAAGGGCAGTGACCTCCTTCAAACGAAGCCACGTAATGGGCGTTGAAAGGAACTTCCCAAAGACCTGAAAAAAAATAGTGGTCAACGTCATCCATAGACATCAGTTACTGACGACCCCGTAGCCTAGTTGGTAGAGACCCTTGCGAGGCGAGGGGTCCCGGGTTCGATTCCCGGCCGGGGCAGATTTTTATGTGACAGATAAATGTTTGTTCTCGGGTCATGGGTGTTAGTGATGTGTTATTAGTGTCGTCCAGACCATCCGCGACACAGTAAAGATAGGCAAAATAATAAAAAACAGACAGATAAAAATTGTTACGGGAGAGGTAAGAATAAACAGATGACGTTCTCTAAACCCATTCTGTATAATGCATTGATTAAATTTGAACTAATTAATTCCCAAATGTTCTAAGCACCTATAGCTATTATAATGATATCCATGCCAGGTTCAAAATGTTATCACAAAGGGAATCTACAGGATATCCAGTTATCCGAATTGGTAGACACATTTGCATTCTAGGGCATAATGTTGCCAAAATACTGAGGAAATTCAACCCGCCCGGTTTTGGCAGATGAACATTCTAAGCAGTTTGCGGTTAATATGCCAACATTATACGATGAAAATATTATTATTATGAAGCTTAACGTCCATCTTAGCTTTTAGTGTACCTATAATGTCACGTGTTAGTATGTATGTATGTATCTATCTATACATATATAATAAAATTGAAAGTTGAGGGTTCTGTTCGTCTGTAAGTTTGAAAGAGTATTACGCTAAAACGGCTGATTTGACAGAACAATGGATGAAATACATAAATAATCCTTAACTCAGGGCGTTACTTAGGCTATATTTTGTTTAAATCAGTCCACTCTATCAAAAGTTATTACAATTTAAAGTGTGTATGCGACTTCTTTGACTGACGTTCTATCGGATAATTAAAGCAGTGGAAAATCTTTGGGAAGTACACATTTGTATCAAGGAATAAGTCTTCAATACTTAGTATCGAAGTAACTTTGAAGCAACTAATATCAAAGCTGAACTTACTACGTCAAACTATGCTAGATCTTCCTCCAATCTATAACGCGACGACAACACCTATTAGTTCATAGCACTAAACCCACAAACGCGACTTCGCAAAATGTCTCGAGGCAATAAGGGCCAACTATGGGGCCAACTATGAGGCCAACTATGAGGCCAACAGGGGCTAAGTATTCCGGGCTTTCGACAAGATCTATCACTCGTCGGACTCACAGGAATACCGAGTATCTTCCGAACATGATTAATGCAAACGGATTACGAACTTGCAATAACGTTGCAAAGCTTATGACACGGTTATAGTGTAGAAGAGTATAAATGACAAGGACAGATATATTGCTACGCCCAATTTCATCGAAGTTAGAAACTTATCGTGGACGTATTAGTAGAGAATTACATTAGGCATTAGGTTACCCCTTAAGTTTAATGAAATAAATAAATAAACAAATAGGTAAATATTAATTAGACAAGGCTGCCGTTGTTCTGAATCTTATTTTAATCCATATAGCTCGGATGAGCCCTTAAACGGAATTGAAATTTAACCCCGTTACTGTTAACAGATTGATTGATATTTGGTACACACCTTTAATGTTGATGACAATCATTCTGTATCATTGTAAATCCAAGATGGCCGCAACTACGAGATTGGCGGATTACCATTTTTTTTTCACAACTACCTCAATATGGGTATCAAATGACAGGGCTTGCCTATATATAGTAGTAAAATAAAAAAATAAAAATCCAATATGGCCGCCATCAAAATGGAACATTAATTTAATTATAGGTATACGTACCAGGGAATGATTTGGTGGGGCAGGTACCAGACTTGCACTCATGAGGTATCTTGTAGTCCAGGGTGTATGGCCAAATAGGAATGGGCAGAGGAGGAACCCCCACGGAACTGTCGTAAATGTAACCGAAGTCTTCCAACACCTGGGAAAGCACACATTTTAAATTCTTGCTGCTTTTAGAAGGCAATATTTTTTTTTATAAAGTCACGTTAAAATAATTATATGCATAGTGTACGATCGCGATACGAACTTATATTGTCGTGTAGGTACTATTTATAGGCTAGACTGGATATAATTTAGGTATAACGAGTAATATAGTTCAATTTAATTTCAAATAACAAGATCTATCTACACATTTAACATAAGAACACGCTTTTTTTGTAATTGAATTCTACAAATTAATACTTGACTTACTTGACAAAAAACATCTAAAATCAAGTTTTAAAGCAGCCGGTACCTACACGATAAATCAATAGAAACCCTAAATGAGTGTTGTTTTGAAAATACCTAATCAAACTTCTGAAATAAACATAATGGAGGTACCTCGGAACTTTCTCGTAAATAGCGCCCTCTGAAGGATAGCACCGCGCAATTACCAACTCTGCTCAGTACGAATCATTACTGAACTTTGATTTCGCTCACAAATATCTTTCTCGGATTCTTCGAGACTCGTGTTAGCTTTTGTAGGTTTCAACATAAATAGATATTATAGGTATACTTTAAGGTAGATACTAACAGTCTATTAAGAATTTAAATTAATTCTGTAAATGTTTAAATTCTGTGATACTGGCAGTTCCTTTTTGTAGACGACGAAAACAAATTTTAAATTTCGAACATTAAGTACATTCATAAGGTTTAGAGCAATCTGTGACGCGGTGAAGCTTAGAATTGGATAAATTATTAATATAACAACTTACAGGTTACAATTTTTATATTATTATTATTATACTGTAATCATTCATCAACTCACCTATAATCCTACCCTTTTGGATATCAGTTTATCAGTTCTGCTTCAGATTGGCTAACCATCCCCATGTCAAAGCCAACACAAAAACTTCTAGTACGAGTTTACAAGTAAAAGGCTACCTTAAGGTAGTAAATGAACGTGTATTACCTTGAACTGCGTGTTTCTACCCGGCTTAAGGAAGGGGGCGCGCGCTCCGACCACCTCAGTACGAGAGACATTGGAGAATCGTCTCAGAATCTCTCGCATACCTATCATCTCCCCTGCCCACTCTTCGTAACCCTTGTCTTGCAGTCCTTGTTGCTGGGACACTGTGCCTGTTGCTATCTGAAAGGTCAATGCACTTTATAACTTAACAAATCTATACTACTACTAACTGGATAATTTGTTTTGTATCTCGACTATATAATCTATCTCGACTATACTAACTTCCGTGGTCCCCACACTAACGAATTAACAGCAACTAATATTCTCATTACCATTTATTACTAACAGGACCTAATAACTACCTAACAGTCCCGCCTTAGTCCTACTCGAAGTTTGTAACGATGTTCATAGGCGGCAGGGGTTGATAGGATTAATAGGATTGGATATATGGAATAAGTTACAGCGCCATCTGTTTTGTTACGAAAGAAACGTTTTAGCGCCATCTAGGGAACACGTAACAACAACAACGTTACAAGGAAAACTGATACTGTATTCGTTTCAATATATTTTGTAAATTACGGTACATTTACATTACATTTTGTATATTTATGATACATAATTAAAATTTAGGTTTGTACACTTCTTTTCAGTATAAACTTGTACAATTATGCCAAATCTAAAATTTTCCTACATAAAATAATGTAAATCGTAAGAGGCATTTTTTAATATCTTGGTTTCCATTAATAATGCTATAAACGGAAATGTAGGTATTCTATTTTAAGGAAATGTCACTTTTGTCTCAAAATAACTAACAAACGAGCAGTGTGGGTGGGTACTAAGGAAAGTACTCGAATTCAAAGCTATTTTTACCTCGAGTAAGTTCTTATATTGATTTGAATACACTATATTCTGTGTACAGAAATTGATTACTTGTAATTTATCGACAATAACTCAGACGTTATTGAGATAACCCAGTCAAATGAGAAATACATCAAGCGTGTAATATAATGAAACATACGAGTACCTCGTACACATAAATAAATAAAAAGGACTTATCGTCACTTAAAGCATTGGTACTTAAAGCAGTGGTTCTCAATCTTTAAAGGACGAGGGAATTGAACAAAATGGCAAAATTTCTGTCTTGCAAAACACCACCGAGTGTATGGGCTGTTTTTAGTTTAAAAAAAAAACATTTTTTTTTAGTTAAGTGTATTTTTTTTTAATAAGCACTAAGCTAAATAAGTGACAAATGCTACATACATTTTATTTTTAATTTTAATATTATTTTTAACCCTGTGAATCAGGAATGGATAATAGCTAGTAGTTAATATTATAATGTCTTCGCGACCACTCATTTAAAACCACTGACTTAACATAAAATCATACCTATTATAACAATAAAACTTAAGTATTGCAATTTTCATAGATCCCTTACAAAATTACTGAAAGAGACAGGAAAACCAGTCATGTATAAAAAGTAATCGCGTTGGTCTCGGTTTGGAGAAATAAAGTACAGGACTGTTATATTTGTAGGTATATTTTGGTATAAAATCGAGGTGAGGAACATTGCTATGATGTCCTTTGTATTCTTGACAAAGTGACAGACTTTCTGGGCAATTGTATTAGTAGCTAAGTGGAGACGTAGGTAAGCAAGAAGTCACTTTCGTACCCAGGTTTTCGTACTTATAATAAACTAGACAGTGCCCGCGGCTTGGCCCGCAGAAGAGTTGTTTTTAAAATATCGAATTTATCCTAAGGGAACCTATAATCGGGATAAAATCCTATCCTATGTCCTATTCCTGGATGTAAACTATCTGTGTGCCAAATTTCAACTTAATCCGTTTAACGGTTAGAGCGTGAAGAAGGGACAAACATCCAAACATCCAAACATCTTTACAAACTTTCACATTTATAATATTAGTAGGATTGATTTGATAGTTGATTTATTCAAAGTATTTTAAGTTAGTGATTTAAATGTAGCAGGGATCGAGTTCGAATCCTGAATGCATGTCATAGTCAAAGTTCACATGGCAAAGAATTGTGGAGAAAAAAAATGTTAATACGTTTAAAAATAGACAAACAAACAGTCGTCAGATAGAAGTCTGTTGATAGACAATACTGTAGAAATGTCTGTAATTTTTGTTTGACGTGCATTTATAATTAAATGTTACAGTTACAGACGTTCTTTGATAAAACAAATTTAAAAAAGTAATAATTACCTCATGTCCATCGTGAGCGAGCCTCTGAACCATAGCATAGTTACTGAAAAGAAAAACATTTTCATTATTGCCAGTTTAAAATCCAATTCATACGTCTCTCAAATTCTTATATTTCAACACAAAACAGCTGCAATTTCTTCGCAATTTCACCGTCAGAAATATTATGTATTTAATATTTTAAGTTATTTATGGTAGGTACTGAAATTTTTGAATATGCAAAACTAACATTCTGTTTTAACATTTACAATTTACACTCCCAGATGCCAGAATCGAAGCCACCTTGCATTTTTGCTGACATTCATGTACGACATTTACACTAAAAGTATATTTTAGACAACATAAAATGCAGGGTAACTTGTTTTAGATTGTGATTCCTCCCGAATATAAAATAGTCAACTTATAATGTTATTAAAAAGGTAAACTCTAAAATTTTCGGAATTAGATTCACTTCAAAATCCAAGCCAAATTTTGTTTCAAATTCATATCTTAACATTAACATCTTTG
>LGAG01028598.1:30694-47917 GCA_001278395.1 Lerema accius
TAAATATACTCAATGTACAGACAAATTTATTTTACTGTTTTATTATAGTATAGATTACGTTAATAATTAAGTGAAATTATAACATAACTCTTTAATATATTAATTAGTTTCATATACAGCCCGATACGACCAATTAATTACGGAGCGGAGTAAGGCTAGCTTTATGGATCACGTTACGATACTTCATCACTGTTATATCAGATGCATTACCGTTAATCGCTTGTAATAAATAATGGATACAATTACTAAAGTGCAATTAATATTGGCTTAATCATTTGGTAATTCATAATTAGGTGTATTGTTACTGTATGTCTAATAGATCTGTACAGCCAAATGCATCAACGACGTGTTGCCGACGAATTGGGAAATGGGACCCTAATAAAATATTCTTGAAAAAAACGCAACTGCTTATATTTGAGAGGCTGTTTTCAAAAAAGCTATAACCTATGCCACTTTTTCAATCGAGACGAATCCAATGTAACCAATGTTATGTAATTAAATGTTATAATATCTTAATATTACCTTTCTAAACACTAGGTCGTCTTACAATTGCTTAAAGATAGTTTTTAATTTAGAATTAGTTTACTTTTAGTTAAGAATTAAACTTCAACTGTAAGTAGGTACCTAATTATGACGTCATCACTAAACTTGTGTAAGAGTTATAATATTTTAATATAACCTACCTTATCACTACGTCGTCTTACAATTGCTTAAAGATAGTTTATAATTTAGAATTCGTTTTTAGTTAAGACTTAACTTCAACTCTAAGTAGGTACCCAATTATGACGTCATCACTAAACTTATGTAAGAGTTATAATATCTTAATATTACCTACCTTATCACTACGTCGTCTTACAATTGCTTTAAGATAGTTTTTAATTTAGAATTCGTTTTTAGTTAAGACTTAACTTCAACTCTTAAGTAGGTACCTAATTATGACGTCATCACTAAACTTATGTACGAGTTATAATATCTTAATATTACCTACCTTATCACTACGCTGTCTTACAATTGCTTAAAGATAGTTTATAATTTAGAATTCGTTTTTAGTTAATAATTAAACTTCAACTCTAAGCAGGTACCTAATTATGACGTCATCACTAAACTTATGTAAGAGTTATAATATCTTAATATTAGATATCTTAATATTAAAATAATAGATATGTAATGAGGAAGGAGTTGGTCTTCCACAACACAGGAAATCCTAGTGAAAGACCAACGACCTATAAAAATTTTCTTGTACCTATCATGCATTTACTGTAAAATAAAATTACATCTATATTTTAAAATCTGTCAAGCCTTTTAGACTGTATAGCATGCTAAAGAAAAAGACATACAAACTAGTGACCTACGCTTCAATAACCTACGCTATATTTTATATAAAGATAGATAATAGCCACCAATACACATAATTATAATTACAACGAACTATTTTACTCTTCAACACAATTGAAGATAAATCGGATAGGTACTTGGAAAATTAAAAGACGTAACTGAATAGTCCGTAGTGTACAATTTTGCTCTTTTACAATGCAAGGTAGCCACTGAAACTGAATTCCATGAACCACATTGCTACAATACGCTGTAGAGCCGTGGTTACACGCTTAGCAGATCAAATATGAATATTCCCATTCGAGATTGGTTTCATATCCATGAGATGCAGAATCCATTCTAAATCGGCACGTTTGTTGCTTACATTACTATGCAATATAATCTAAAATGTAACAGAGTATAAAAGTAATTGGAGATCTAAATAATTGGATTTAATTATGAGAAATTTTGTTAAACAACCTACTGTTTTAAGTCAAAATCTAATCCAACAATTTCAATGATGTATGGTTTTTTCTTCAATTAAATCTATACTCATCATTTCCACCTATACCTAATTGATTTTATTAAATTTTATTAATTACGATCTTTTCTACAGTTGAGTAATTATATTTCTGGAAAAATTCTGATAAGAAAATCATTGTTTATTTTTTGTTAGGCATATTTTTGATAACGAAAACAGTAAAAAGTCACATTCACCCAAATCAAAAGTTGTTTCGCAGTCAAAATGCAAAAAAAAACTTATAACAATTAAAAACATGAAAATCTGTAGTACGAAACATTTTTCTTATGTTTCTAACTGGTTTCTAATTATTAATTCGTAATACGAAATGTATTCTGTACTTGAAACGATTTGATTTGACAGGTAGTAGGTACCTCTTTGTTTAGTTCAGCGGCAGACTTCCATTATTGCGTTGCAAGAATGCAATTTAGGTCAGTGGCGGAACAAAACAGGGATACTCATTGTCTACAATTTGTTTTGTACACCTTCTGCTACAATTTGTGTAAGTTCTCAAAGAAATAGGGGAAACATGTTCATTATTTACGGCTTTAAAAGACCTTATAGGTATATCGGTTTCTCGTAGACCGCATTTATAAGTTACGTGATTTTTGGTGATTTTTCGATGCCCTTCCGCCTATAGTGAGATGTCGTGAGATTTGACTCAACTTAGTAATCTCCCCACCCCAATCTCACGCGAGATTTTTCGACATTTTTTTGTGTTAATTGTATATTTTTTCCTGGCTTTTTGTGAATTTGTCTAAGGCTCTTTATTAGTCTAAATTAATAAGAACACACAAAATTAAAATTTTACAAAATAATCCCGCAATTTTAAGGTATGTGTAAGGTTATTTAAAAAATGACATTTGTTTGTATTCCAGGAAAGATGTTTTCATAAATCAAAAATACTGTTAATAAAATGTAGATTACTGAATAAACGAATTAACTAGATATAATTGAAAAATTAGTGTCTGCTTCGCTGTTACAAATTTAATGAAAGGTCAAAATCTTACATCAATACGTCGTTATATAAAGCTAAACTCAATCACACCATTATCAAGGATAACAACTTAACATAATTATTTATCGTTCAAGAATAACACAATAATAAAATTATCATCCTAAATATTTAAATTATATTGATAAGATACTGGTTCTACGTTGTAAGACTTTATGGGTACCTATTATTTAATCAATAAAGTTACGCAATCATAGGCCTAGGGGCCGTTCAAGTATTACATAAGCAGATTTATCACAATTATTTATATCCCTATCCCCTTTGTCAACGACAGTAAGCAAAGCTTTTGCCCCAATGTTTAAGTAAACATTGTTATATGCAACTTTCTTTCAATGTATCTTTATTGATTGTGTTTGCTCTATATATAAAAACCATGTCATCAAGCAAATATAGCAAAGAAAAGACCCTCCGCCCCCCTCCTCTTAATAGTGCTAACGTAATACTGATCCCCCCTAAACTAGGATTTCTAGTGTCATGAACACCATAGACAATATTATTAGATAAAGGACAATACACCCAGGCAAAGGTCAGAAATTTAAATTCATCATTCAAACTTCTGCTTCGCTTAGAATTAACCCCAGGACCCATTGAGCGGTAGTCCGGCATGGTAACCACGGTTACCGTTGTAACCATGGTAGCCATACGGCTCGTCTGTCCCATCCTTGTGTTCCAAACATACCGCGTCTTATTTACAATTATCACATTTTATAACGACTCAAGTTATTAAGGCGAAAAGCCAAAAACGGGAAGCCCACGATAAACGTTTTAAATTTTGTAGGTACTTTTAGCATTAGTGTGCAAATGCAAATATGAGCTCTACTTGTGGTATATTTGCATACATACGAATAAAATTGGACTCACCTATATTCGTGTGATAAGAAGAAAGTTCCCCGAATCGGGCATCCGTTGGGATTCTTCAGCTTTCCGTTGAACACCTTCTTGTAAAGGTCGAAGTTGTTCAAGTTGACGGCTCCGTCAAAAGTTAATATGATCATTTGTGGTGTCTGAAAGTAAAAGTAAGACATCACCCATCTACATCAGTTATCCCCAAGGCATCTTTCCGGAAAGAAAATAGATAAAAGAATGAAAATAATAACTTATACATAAATTCTTTGGTAACTGAATTTGTGGTGACATTCCTTCCAACTTCATCATCATCAGCCTCTAGTGGTGATGTCGTGAATATTCCAGATGTTCATAGACACTAATCACACAACAAAACGGTAACTAACTAGCTAATCTTCAGAGAAAGTTAATATCATAATATAATACATATAAACTGCTGTCTTCCTAGTGTTTTTTTTTGTTGCATTTCATTACCAAGTCCGAATATTTTGCTGGCACTGGATAATCAGACGATATGCTGTTCCAGTAGGATATAAATTAAAAACTTATACATACAAAACTTTTCAGGCTATTAACACAGCTTTTTTTACCTTTTTTCTTAGATATTTATTAGCAATTTAAGCAGGTATGGGTACTTACATCTTCCGGGTCAAGTCCTCCAGGGATAATTGTACCATCTTTGGAGCAGAAGCAGTATGGCAGCTGACATTCAGCAAGATCACACTTCGTCGCTAGATCCAAAGGAGCCTCAGTAATTGGGGCTGGTGCTGAAATAAACAATTTCTGCATCATATTTGTATACAAATTGCGAAATGAATGAACATTTTTGTTTTGTCTAAAACAAGGATCTCCAAAGTGGGTTCCGTAGGACAGTCTTTAGGATTCCGCCAAGCCCAATTTGAAGCCCAAACAAAGGTCAACTTTGGGGAATCGGTGAAATGTAGCATGTATAAAAGACGTAAGACAAAAAAAATCTAATATAAAGAGGTTCTTTAAAATAAAAAGTATTGGTAAAGTTTAGGAACCCTTAGTCCAAAGCACCCATGATGCAGCGAATCCTAGTGAGAGGCCTAGTGAGTAGTATTATCTAGAAGTGTAATAACAAATAACATACTTGTTGCAATAGGGCCACAACGAGCTTCTGCCTTGAATGTGCAATACTTGCTGATGTCATCGAAGTATAATCCAGATGGACACCTATTTAGGTATGGGTAGCCATCGACACACTGAAAATAAACACAAATTAACTATGACACTACGAAAAATAGTATATACCCCACTCCAGCCTAACGAATGGACACAGTGAAAGAGTAATTTCGATTATGGAACTCTAAAAGGCGCTAGTCACATTTTAAAACGAATCATTGTATCTAGAACAAACACATTTACAATCTTTTAAAACAAAATTTGTCTCCAAATACCTATTTATCTATTACCTCCGTACACAGCAATCGTGAACCCTAACATTTCCGTTTGTCTGTTAATAATGGAAGGTCGAGATAGGAAGGCTAGATCGCAATCGTTTGCCGAATACCAGAATCTGCATTTTCAAGGTAGGGGTCGAAATAGACCCTGGCCGTGAGACATGAATAATCTAGGCCGGTAACTACACGTATGTACTTAATATGCATAGCCAATACGTTTATTTAGCATACATATTGCAGTTACGTATTGACAAGCATTATAATGAAGCCGATAAAGAGATTGCAATGTTAGGAAAGTTTGCGTTGTTTCAAAATAGTTTCTTCTAACTCGATTATATACAAATGTATTTTTAATGTAGATATTTAAGTTCAATTGTTTCATGACTCAATTATTCGAGAAGACCACTTAATAAGCCGGTTTCTAATGTGAACTCTGGCGTAATTTGCGTTATGGTAAATATTTTAAGTAGGTAGTTACCTATGTAATGGTTATTTGTGCCGTAATCGCCTACACTTAGTCGGAAGTGCATCACGTAATCTTCTTGTTGCATAATTTATTCGAGCATGCAAAATATATCGGATATTGTGATTACCGATATGATGAGTCATACAATGATAATGATTGTTGTCATAAATACTATATTTAACGTTTTTAAAATTTGTAGTAGTAATCAAAATGTAATTTGTCCAAAAATGTCCCAAACAATATTTTTTTATTAATTTCTGTCTATGTCCCTGTCAGACATTTAAAACTTAGTTATTCTCGTAGGATAACAGATAAAAGCTCAAACATCTAATGCCCAAATTTGACCCCGTTACTTTTACAAATTACAGGCACAAGCTACAAAAGATAAGACAATAAAAGTTGCTCCGACCCATTGTCCACATACGACATTGTAATCAGACCGAACAGTGTACATGCATTATATTTATACAGGAACAATAAGACCCGTAACGACCATAATATCAGCATAACAGAGGACTTACTTCGTAGCCTCGTACAGTTCTCGTATATAAATGATCTTATATAACCGCAGTACGTACAATTGAGTCGACTTAATATTAAATTGAAATGTTATACATGGACTCGAATTAACCTTTTGAGATTTCCGTAATAAAAATATATTGGAATGTAGAATATGTAAACGATATAGATATGGATGAATGAATAGATAGATAGATACAGTTAGGGTTGCCAAATGGCTGGGAAATCTAGGATTTTTTTTTAATTTATTTAATTTGATTTTCATTAAACTTCTTCGGCCTAATTTAGATTATACGAGCCATTATGGCGCAATGATTATGTACCATGGCATTCAATGGCTAATTTAGATTCCCATTTGTGATGTCCACGGCATCCACGACACTGGAAATCGTAGCGTGAGATTATCTGTGTATTCGTTTATTAATTATCCCAGAAATGTTAAGCCTGTATCAATTTTTAAAAGCAATTGAAAAACAATTAACAATGTTGTGATAGGAAATTCATAATACACTTGATGAATAATCCCAAGCTATAATTATTATGTTGTTAAGGACACAACGACAAACAGGTAAGCATAATTCACTTCCTAGTAGAGAGTTATTGGCTTATTAATTAATAACTTATACCTACATTGCATCAAAGCCGTACTGGAAATAAAAGTATTGACAACGCCAATCCAGTTTCGCTGGCCTATTGAGAACCTGTTTGGCAAGATACGAACAAAAATATCAATCGTAAATGGTTTATTAAAGAATTGCCTATTATGAATTGAAAAAGTAATATTATAGTCAATGGTATGAAAAAATGCTGTAATAAATTGAGTTCTGAAAATACTTGGGCATACAAAGAGAAACTTTCAGTCTTGATATAAGTCAGTCAAGGTTCTGAATAAACTAGACTTTTAAGGTGTGATTCCGTAGATTGTGACTAACTACAAACGTGGGCGACAGACAGCCTGATATTAATCGCGTTGACAGACTTCATTACTGTAGACGGGTCGCAGCAACATTTTTATTTGTATGACTCTACTACTACACTTGAATCAATGTTAGTTATACTCCGTTTTTTTCGTCGTGACATAAAAGGTAAACAATCGTGGCACAACTTTTATATATTTTATTAATTAAAAAAAATATTTAGAAGAATACAGAAATTTATTTTAACATTAAATTATTGTTTATTCTTTATTTTTTTTTATTTGTGTCTGTCTTATTTTTAAATCGATAATTACAATAAAAAGACAGTGTAAGATGGTTTACCTTTTATATCACGTCGAAAAAAACGAGGTATAGGTACATAACGCCATAGTTATAGCTAAAAAAATACATGCCGTAAATATCGTGGCTTAAATTTTTGACACTTGGTTAAGCCACTATCTCCTCCGCTAATCCGGACTGGAGCATCATGATAGTGTATGCTCTAGGGCTCCTTAGCTAGGAGATGAGACCAGTAATTTTGTGTAACATAAATACTATCTGAAAATACTATTTGTCGCAAACATCTGTCGCTATTGCTTTTAATGAAATCGTACCTTTAAAGGCGATAAAGCAATAGGTATTATTATCGAAGTAAATAAGTTATAATATTAATGACAGCAATCAAATTATCTTCACGATTACATAAACTAATTTGCGGTGACAATACAATATTATGATGGTTTCATCTTGATTACGAGTCTGATATAACAGTCTTGAATTATTATAACCACACTTTATTATGATAAACTGATATTTTTTTTTTAAGTTAAGAGGTACCTTAAGATTATTGAATCAGGTATTTATTGATGGAATAACCGACTAATTAAAAGACGATCAATGTCGGTATATTATCGAGTAAAAATAAAAGAAAATTTTAAAATAATTATAATTACGAATGAAATAATAATGATATAAATTATAAAAAAAAATCTCGTAGATCCAAATACTAACAGGTTAATTAGTAAAGAAGGTCAATATGAATTATTAATATATTTTAAATAAAATGCTACTACTATCTAATGTCCTATTTATAATCCTAGTAAACTTGTAAATTAAAACTGATTGAAAACTGCAATGTTAAGCATTTTAATTCAATGCAAAAGGCAATTGAATAATAATTTTACTAGATAAACGAATAGGTAATAAATTAAAAACCAAAAGGCGTCCAAATATTACGTGAGGCATTTTTGACGATTTTCCGACATATAATGAGATGTTGTGAGATCAGGCTCAACTCGCTTCCCCATCGTGTACGTAAATTCTTTATTCAAAAATTTATAATTTACTTAATATTTTATTACACTGAAATAATTTTTATGATTCACTAAATATTACCTAACTAGCTCAAACCTACCTAATTTACTGTATTTCTTGCGACAAAACCACTTCATATTCCGAGAACTCCCCCCTTCCTAAAATAAGATTCGATGAGATTCGGCTCAAACTCCCCCTTAAAACCCCACGTAATTAATGGACGCCCTAGTTTACTAAACCTAAAACTTACTTGATAAAACCTCCTACAAGTCGCAGGATCTGCGAAGTTCCCGTTTCCTTGTGTTCCTTCAGGACACACGAAATCTTCGGGCGCATCCTTGTCCTTTTGAGAGTTTACTAAAACAGAAATGTTGCTGCTTTAAATCAATATTAGGAATAACAAGTATTTTAAACTGGAAGGACGAGTACATGGGCGATTTAATTAGATATTAAAGCATTGGTTAATAATTAAAAAAAAATATTCACACTAACACCGCGACGCTAAAATTCGAATGTTAATCCGATCTGTATTTTTTTTACGACGGGCATTTTTTTTATATTCCGAGAACGGGTGTGTAGAATTTTCATCCACTAAAACCCCTCTATTATCTATCCAAAAACTGGAATCTCCAAGAAACACACGGGAATATCAAATCACCCAAAAGCCTCCCCCCAAGATTTTTTTTGCACTCAAACATTCTCACAACTCACTATTTATCAGTAAGTATAACACGTGATAACAGCTTTTAAACAAACTTTTTTCTGTACTGGGGATTGTAAATAATTACCCAGTTTCGTTGAAACCTTAGAGCATTTACCAACATCTTTAAATTAGGTATTTGTACCTAATATTTATTGCAAGACTACTAAATATATTATGTCAATAAAAGCACAGTAAAATTTTTAACTTGTCCTATTTAGCATACAGTTTTAACTAAACCTTGTAACGGTAATCACATATTTTCATGTTATCCACACCTTTCCACCAATGTTTATGTGATTTCATCACTTCAATATAAAATTAAAATAATCTCCAAAAAACTGCTTTGAATATTAAGATTTTTGAAAAAAATAAGACAAGTAAAAAAACGGAATAGTGGTGCGTCGTATTTGGTCAAAAACACTTAACATTCCTACCACGCTCTATAGCTACATAAATACACTTCGATGTCCTCTAAAACATTGAATTTAACGATTACTGTTAACGTTACGAATTGGAATTAACTATAAAACTCTACAAACGAATTCAAACAAATTTCTTGATTAAATTCAATATTTTTATCTCACTGCACGATTAAGGAGGGTAATGTTTTCAAGCATACGTATGTATGTCCATGTCTTTGGCAGGCTCTACAACCCGAACCGCTTGACGACTTTCAACATAGAACGTGTATTTGGATTGGTATTCATGGTAGTATTTGGTGTATTTGGATTGGTATTCATGTACCTACTGAGGCTATATTATTTTTGCCTCTTCCCAAATTTTTAGCAGTCGAGGCAAGACCTTTACTACTAATTCAAGTAACGTCAAGTATTTATGCAGATTTCGTCGTTAAGATTGTATCTAGATTATCGATTTAATCAATCGTTCAAATAACCATACCTGTCTTTTAGACTTGCGATAATAACACGACAATTTTTTTTGTGCCTTAACAGATCAATTCTATTGTTAATTAAGGGTGCTATAATTTTGAGGTAATAAGTTTAAATACTCGAGTAACTTTACCAAAGATACTAAGACTTTATTAACTACATTATCAAAAAACGTGCTCAATTCACCTAATTACGTAGACATCCCATTGTTAGAAATTACTGCTTTGTTTTTGTTACTAAAAGAACATAAACAATTGAATCCCTGTGATTGTTCAACGTATTTGTCGACGTGTGTACAACCAAGAATGTTATGAGTTGAGGGCCACAAAAACTTAGATAACTCGTAGATATCATAGTCATTGTTTAAACAAAGTTGTCTAACCCAGGTTCAAACCTGTCTCGTTTGGTTGATTAAACAGACGGACACTAAAGTAGGTAGGTACCTTCTTAACCGCAGTCCACCACATTTCATTCCGAAAACGATTAGGAAACATTCGTCACCAATTTACACGAGTCTTTAAATACACGACCCAGATACTGGTTTACAAGGTACTATTGCCACTTACAAACCGTATGAAGCTTTTCGTTTACTCTGAAGGGTAGAACGTGCTCATAGAACACATACGTACCTACCTACCTACTTGTTTGGTGATTTTTTGCAGAATGAAAACGCCAATGTTACAATAGATTGATTACGAAAAAGTACTCTTAAGTTGAGTGTGGTAAGTCAGGATTTCAAGTGAGGCAATTTAATGTCAATATCCTCTTTAAAATATGCTTTATTCAATCACGTCTCAATGTCAAGTGAAAGAAAGGACGTGCTTTACGAATCGTAATTAAGTATGACCATACATGGCTACAATGCTTCATCTACTTTCTAAAACAATTATTACAATTATAGAAAGGTTGTAATAGGTACCGGATAAGAATCTAAATGTATTATGACATCACAAAATTTTAAACGATCGGAAATTTTTGCAGACCTTAAAATAG
This sequence comes from Lerema accius, assembly GCA_001278395.1. Classification (NCBI taxonomy): domain Eukaryota; kingdom Metazoa; phylum Arthropoda; class Insecta; order Lepidoptera; family Hesperiidae; genus Lerema; species Lerema accius. Next base: position 41,613 of record LGAG01028598.1, read on the forward strand.
CTTTGTAAAAATTGCAATGTCATTTCCCACTATAACTGACGGTGAAAAATTTTATTAGCTTTCACCACATCGCTTGTAATGGTTACGTATGATTACCACCAAAGCGATGAAAACTGCTAAAATGTTACCTACATCGAAACACTTGCATAATATGACGAATTACTCGCAAACTAGTGCGATTCGGCTTTGTTACTTAACTAAGAAAAAGTAACATGTAACAATAGATGCAATAAATATTAAAATTAAAAACACAAAAAATTTTGGACTAACCGTTCACTACTATGGCACAAAAAAGAATTATTCGCGTATAAGTAATCATGGCGGCGCGCGCGCCGTTCACTCCGTATGGCGATATGGTTCCTTTCACCATCGCGGACAAACTGCCAGTACCGAGGAGTTAAACTCACAGACCCACCACCAAACTAACGTCTACCAACCTGTCTACACGTCCAGCCGGCTTTCTCCTTCTAAACGAACAAATTTAATTTCCAATGCTATCTGCTTAGACACGGGATCTAACTTTCCGATTCATCTCCCAACAGAAAGCCTCAGAAAGGTCATATCGGAGTCAAACCGACAGGCGTTTCTACTAAACTTTAATATTTCACGCTATCCACGATCAGGGGTCATTTCAACTCTTGCTATCAAGATTGTTACGTAACATGAGATATATAAAGAAAGTACTTAGTTGTAGGAACTCTATCGCTCTATCTTTTATTTGCTTCGATAAAATACAAGAATAAAACTTTGCAGACTTCGCTGGGTAATGCAAAGGTATATTACAAATACCTAGTCTTAAATACCTATTAGAAAACAAAAGAAATCATAAAGTGAAAGGACCATTGTTCCTTGATATTTATCACAAACATCGGATGGAAGTAATTTGTCGGTGATGCAGTAGACTTATGGATTTTGATACGTTAAACTGATCTCTAAAAAGCGTTCAAATGGGATGACCACATGAAAGAAAGTAAACTAAACTAAGTTAATATGACTTAATTTCACTATAATTTTTATTACTAACTAACTAGACAAGCTATACCTAGGCGTTACCGCCCAAGGGAAACAGTAATATAGAAGTTATAAGTACGAAATAAATTAACGACAAATATTTGATTAAAACCCCTGCGTGAAGCTCGGTCATTAAATGTCGTGAACAATGTTTTCGTTCAAATTAAGAACTGTTCCACATTTTCATACCAATATGCCCCAAATCTTGTCGTTGAAACGAAAAACCACCTAATAATGTAATAATAGTAACTACGTTTCAACCTCAGGTTCCCCATCGTTAAGTACCGTAACCTAACCCCCAAGTATAAGTCTTAGCGGGGTCCTTGCAAAGGATAACTTTAACGTTTATACTGCTTTAGTAAACTACCTTACAGTACACAGGAAGACACAACATACTGTTAACCGTGTGTACCTGGGTGAGGTACGGTACGTCGCAAACATTCCAAACCAATGTTATGATGGTATATTCCACAAGAAATTATAATAATTGAAGTGAGATTTTAATATAACGAGTTAGAATATGAATATACCTATTGGTAAAGAAAGAAAATTATTATTTGTTTATTTTTACACAGGTTTTTTTTTATTTGTAAGACCAAAAATAAAAATTACGATAGCTGGCAACACTGTCGTACCGACGTGTCGAAAATGAAGTAACATGTTTGACATTTCAAAATATACATGAAAACTTACAGGAATAACCAATATTATTTATTAAAATACTCTAATATAATAATAAGTGTAAATTAAACTTACTTTCCAAATAGAAGAATATTGATGGCAGTGATTTTCATATGCAAAAATGACGACTTTACGTGAAAGGCAACTCAGTAAGGATCTCTCATTCCGGGTGTTTTCTTTTAATTTCAGCAATATTTTATTTAATTATTCGTTTCAGATGCTCTTAAGCAGATGCTTAACTTGAACAATCCACTCACAAAAGAATTAGCGACTGAACCATCATGGAAAGTGCTAATTTACGACAGAGCTGGTCAAGACATAATTTCACCTCTTATATCTGTAAAGGAACTGAGAGATCTTGGTGTTACTTTGCACGTGTAAGTAATCTATTTAAAAAAAAACATTTTTTTTTTAATTTGTTAATTCTGTCTGAAATGTAATTTTTTTTTTCAGCCAGCTACATTCAGACAGAGATCAAATTCCTGAGGTGCCCGCAGTGTATTTCTGTGCCCCAACTGAAGAAAATCTTGGGCGTATTGCCCAAGATCTAGAAAATGGGATCTATGACCAATATCATTTGAACTTTATTAACCCAATAACAAGGCAAAAGTTGGAAGACTTGGCGGCCTCCGCATTACAATCCAACTCAGTGGCCCATATAAACAAAATATTTGACCAATATTTAAATTTTATTTGCCTTGAAGATGACTTATTTATTATGAAACATCAGCAATCAGATTCTTTATCTTATTATGGTAAGAATAAACTTTTCCCTGTTACCAACAATTTACCAAAAATATTTCATACTCGTGAAAAGTGAAATGTATACAATTTTTAATTACAGCTGTACCAATTATAAATTGACCTATTGATTTATTATTTTATTTTATTATTGTTATTAACTGTGTAATTATATTTTACAGCTATTAATAAAGGTGACACCAAAGATACTGAAATGGAAGCTATAATGGATGACATAGTTGAAAGCCTATTTTCTGTGTTTGTTACTCTAGGTGAGTCAACAAATTTTTTAAAGCTTACTTTGTTCTGTCTCTCTACTACTTTGATTAATTAAAATATGAAATACATAGTTCATCATATTGCTCTATTATCTACAATATCTTGTACTTTTTGGTATGGAATATGACTCCATAATTATTACTACATGGACTTTGAACATTGTTCAACAAGCTGAGTTAAAAATGGGGTAAATAATGATTCAATAAGGCCACATTTATTACTTCTTAGAAATATCAAGTACTTCTATCATTACAATTTTATTTTAGTGTAACATTTCAATTAGACATCACTCTTTAATTTAACTACAATTTATGGTTCATAAAATTGCAGGGAATGTTCCAATAATTAGAAGTAGCAAAGGGAATGCAGCAGAAATGGTGGCAACAAAGTTGGATAAGAAACTCCGGGAAAACCTCTGGGATGCCAGAAATAATCTTTTTCATGGCAACACTGGCCAGGGGGGCACTTTTAGTTTCACAAGGCCCATGCTGATATTGTTAGATAGAAATATTGATATGGCAACACCGTTACACCATACATGGACTTACCAAGCCTTGGCGCATGATGTATTAGATTTGTCACTGAATAGGTTTGTAAATTATATTTTTTTTTTTAGTCTTCTCTATAAAGTGCTATATGGAAGTATTGAAATGGAAAATTTTGTAGCAGCATATAAAAGAAACTTACATGTTTTTAACCATCATAGTACCATAGTAAATTTTACCATCATAGTAAGATGATACTGAGATAGGGAACAACAATAATTAACATCTATATTTATGCACGACAAAAAATCGTTTGTATATGCATTTAGGGTGACAGGTGTTTTAAGGCCACCAGGAAATTTTCATACTTTTATTTTGAGTTTCATATATTTAATTGTTTAGATCTTCTATAATTTTCCGTGTTTTTTTTTACTTTGACTTGCAAACTCTTTTTTTTGAGTCGAGTGTAGAAGTACAATTACATAAATATACTAATATATATACATTTTTTTTCTTCAGGGCATTAGTACCAGAGAGTACCGGGCCACCAGTACAAGGACAGAAAGTGAAGACTAGGATATGTGACCTGGATTCAAAGGACCCCCTGTGGAGCGAACATAAGAGTAGCCCCTTCCCGACAGTGGCCGAGGCTATACAGGAAGACTTAGATAAATATAGGTAAGATTTTGTAACCATTTAGAACAAAAATTCTTGAGTATGTTCCTTTTTCAGAGGGCATATTAAGTCATGTTGGAGATTACGATCTATTAGCAGAAAAAGGAAAATAATTTTGCATTTAAAATTCTTAAGAATACGGTTTGATACGGTTTGTTATGCCTAATATTAATAAGTTTACTTAACTTATGTACTTTTTTCTACCTAATATTTATTTTCTAAAGCTTATTGTGTTAACTTAAATCCACTATTAAAATTTATAAAAATCAAACTCAATCTATTCATGAGGACAACTTCATCAGCAACCTTTTAATTTTTAGTCATATTAATTACAATTAGCTATTATGTAATGAGAAAGGAGTTGGTCTTCCACAACACAGGGAAGTATTTTTATATATATATATATATATATATATAGGATAATTTTTATATAGTTTTCTACATTATGTTGACAGGAGTTCAGAAGCGGAGGTAAAGAAGCTAAAAAGCTCAATGGGCCTGGACGCGGACAGCGACGTGGCTCTCAGCATGGTGAACGACAACACGCAGCGCCTCACCAGCGCCGTCAACTCGCTGCCGCAACTCATGGAGAAGAAACGACTCATTGACATGCACACTACTATCGCTACTGGTTAGTGGGTGTTTTGTTTTGTGGCTTGAGTGTTTCTAGTGCTTAATACTACGATAATATTATACGTATGTGTGTTCATTTTATTTGACCGGGGTTTAGGAATCCTGGGGGTAATTACCCCCGCGGGAGTAAAATATATTTTACGGGGGTAACAGAAACTAATTATTAGGAACGTAAAATAAAGGAATACAGGTAAAAATAACTTGTATTGTTGGTTTTGATAACATTTAAAGATGGGGTAAAATCAGTTTTCCTCGTAGGTCGTAGGGGTAACATTGGAAGAAGGTGCCCTTGTGATAAGCCTTTTTTTTAAATCCACAAATCTTAATGATCTTATATGTATAGGTATGTTTAAGATAAGAGCGCTCAAACCTCAAAAAAAAATTTTGTAATTGATTTTTTAAATTATCATTAAGTGTCCAAGAAAGCCTTAAGAAAATATTGGTTACAACTTGTAATTCCATTGTTTAACAAATGAAGTAATACAAGATAATTTTTAATTACAGCTATTCTAAACGCAATAAAATCGAGGAGATTGGACTCATTTTTTGAGTTGGAGGAGAAAATAATGAGTAAAAGCAGTCATGTGGAGAGTAAGGCTGTTCTGGACCTCATAACAGATGCCACGGCTGGGACAGAGGAAGATAAGATGAGACTGTTCATTATCTATTATCTCTGCACATCACAATTACCTGAAGAGGAATATAAGAAGTTTGAAGCGGCCTTGGTAGCTGCCAATTGTGATATACAACCCATGGCTTATATGAAACGATGGAAGTGAGTACTGTAGTTTGTTGACAACATATGGTATTATATAATTTACATAATGTGCTTTTAAAATCATTAAATTAGGTACATAATGGCTAGTTAACTATAAATCTAAGCATTTGATTTGTTTAATAGCAGTGAGTGTATTTTTTTGTGTTAGTAATAGGGTTACTAAGTGTTTGCAGATTTAATCCTACAATCCTCCTATTAATATTATAAATGTGAAAGTTTGTGAAGATGTTTGGATGTTTGTCCCACCTTCACGCTCTAACTGTTGAACGGATTAAGCTGAAACTTGTCACATTATAAGTTCCCTTGGGATGAAACCAATATTTTTTACTAATCTTCTGCGGGCGACATGTTTATAAGAATAAAAATAAAAAAATTAATTAGTTGCCAACTTAATAGTTAGTCCACTGTAAGCACAAAAGTGTATCATTGATATATACACAAAGTATATATATATTTAGAGTTTTTTCCTTGTATTCCAGGGGGTTTTCAAAGCTAGTGTCAAGTCAGTACGAGGGCGGAGGCACGAAGACCGTGTCCATGTTCTCCAAGCTGGTGTCCCAGGGCTCCTCCTTCGTCATGGAGGGAGTCAAGAACTTGGTCGTTAAGAAACATGTGAGTATAGTGGATTTGTGTCACTTAAAGTTCAGTAGCAAATTCAAACTTTATATGCAATTCATTTATTTTGTCTTAGGAATTAGTTTACTTTACGAACGTTAAAATTTACAATATGAATAAAATAGAATCATTACATCGACTTGCGTTGATCCTAAGTGATTGACAAGTTAAACAACGCCGCAGTCGTAAAGGAGAATGGTTGCAAGGTTTCCGTGCTTCAGAGGGCACGTAGAGCAGTCGGTCCCGTGTAATAGTTAGATGACAGACAAAATGGCAGTCGTTAGACCGTCAATGGCAGTCCTTGTCATATGCTCTTAGCGTAGGAATTTCAGACACTTGGGTGGGCCATATAACTTATTTTTATATCGGCGGAATCCTGATGACTATACGGAACCTAGCTTGCGAAT
>LGAG01028598.1:58307-75059 GCA_001278395.1 Lerema accius
TGGCATGGTAAGCCTGTTTCCAGCGGGACTTGGCGAAGTTCTTCTTCAGCTGCTCAGATACAGTGCCGTGGATGTTCTTGTTGCTAGCTGCGTTGCCAGAGATCCAGGGATGGGCGAGAGCTTGTCTGGAAATAAATATAAGTTATGTTTACCTACTTACTATCGCTACGACTTTGTATAATCTTGATGTACAACCCTATAAGTTCCAAAGTAACTATGTGATTTGTTAGTTGAATGATTCTAGAAGCGTGTAAATGAATATACTAATGACAAACACATGGAAATGTTTAATTCATAAACAAGTTCTGCTCAGAGAAAGTTGAAACCAAACTGTTTGTATTTTTGTTTTAAATATGTATAGAGGAGTATATTTCCCAATTGTCTTCATAATTTTTAAGGCACTTTTACAAAATTGGCGTAATATAAAAAAAATTTACTTGCATTGGTGTATCATTGATACCTATATGAATTTTTTAATGTATCATGTCTAATTATTGCAGTAACCCATTGAAACTTTCCCACACTCAATTCACAACTATCTACAAACTAGTATGTCAAATTAACATGTACAATTGAAAGCTTGGGAACTAGATTTTTTAATGGGAATACACTATAAATGATCATAATTATAAACCACAAGGTTGTGAACAACTCTTGAGAGGTCACCAAAATTGCTTTTCAAGAAAGAAAGAACAAAGGAATGCAAAATGGGAAATTCTTTACTCAATATCTGTATGCTATCTTATAACAATTGGTTACCTATAATATGTGTTGGTATTGGTAACCAATAATTTTTTCTTAATTACTTTAATTAAAAACATGGCATTTTTATTTTGACTATTTTAGTTTAAATGTCCATTAACCCCCCTAATAAATTTAAACATTTTTTTACTATTTGAATTAAAGTTACTCATAGGATAAACTACTTTGTGCAAAAATTCAGACCATCAGATTTGTTAATTATTATTCTTCTACTCTATAATGTTATTAATAAGTCTATTAAAATGCAATGGGCACTACAAACTTGCCAATTGTTGTGCCCAAAGTCAAATTTCACATCATATCATTAGAAACACAATGTGTTTATATTTAACACTTGGAACTTCACACATTAAAGAATTTTCCCACATAAAAAGCCATAATAACCAATTGGGAAATGAAAAATTTCAAGGTCATATAATTTTAATTATACAATAGGAATAATGGAATAAACCATCACATAAATTATGTCAGTTATGAAGTTATATTAATTAAGCAGGATTTATAAATAGTCTATTTTATATGGTTTGCTAAAGGTAGGTAAGTATAGATAGATATAAATATGAATATAATGTTCAAATGGAATGATATGTTGAAATGCTTGGAATGCAATTTCTCTAGATCCTTTGTCCCTAACCGGGAGGGTAATTACCCCACGGGGGTAAATTTGATATTTTTAAAGAGTAATGTAGAACCTAATTATTAGGTTCGTAAAATAAAATAATACAAAAATAAAGTTACTTGGATTGTTTGTTCTGATAACATTTTAAAGACGGGGTAAAATCAGATTTCCTCATAGAACACAGGGGTAACAATATTCAAAAGGTTAAGAACCACTGCTCTAGTGGATTAGAATATTAATTATATAACAAATGGTAGAATATTTTTGTTTACCAATAACTTAATCTGACTAGGTCATTTTACTCAATTGACTTAAAGGTCAAGTAGATAATATGATATTATAGATATGAATGAGGAAATAAACAAGTTTTAAAATGAGGGCAACAAACAACTTGTGATTAGCAAAGTACACGTAACATTAGGTTTCTTCAAAACAAAGGAAATGACATTTTTTTTTAATAATTATTAAATGTAATATTATAAAATGTTTGGTGTAAGATTTAGGTTAATAAGCATGATATAAATGTTTAGACATACTTTCAAATGGCAGAAATAATAAGACCATTTTCCTACGACAAACTTTCCTGTCTAATTTTGATCATTATAGACCTAATATAATTCAAATATTTTCTATTAAAAATTGTTCATGATATTTCACTTAAAATTTAATTAATTGAAAGGTGAAGTTATACTTACTTGCATGTATATCTCTTATCCACATCAACACACATTAAATGCCGGATGAAGTCCTTAGCGGAATCGCTAATATCATCCCAATAGGGAGAGTCGAACTCAAAGTCGCCTTTGAGAATTTGAGCGAACAAGTTTGCATCATTCTCATCGTAGAATGGTGGGTATCCACACAACAGAATGTAGGATATGACACCTATGCTCCAGACATCAACTGCCTTGCCATACGGCTTTTGAGCCAACACTTCGGGCGCAACATATCCAGGAGTTCCACAAGCCGTTGCCATTATTCCAGAGTCTTCTATTTTAGACAGTCCAAAATCACTGATCATAATTTTGCTGTCCTCATCAGCACTGTAGTAGAGAAGGTTCTCGGGTTTCAAGTCTCTATGCACGACTCCCTGAGAATGCATGTAATCTACCGCTTCTAAAACCTGTCTAATCAAAACGGAAGCATCTTTCTCAGTGTAAGATCCCTTTTCGACGATCCTGTCAAACAACTCGCCGCCGGTCACGAGCTCCATTACGAGATACACTTTATTCTTGTCTTCGTAAGTCTCCAACAGCTGGACGATATTAGGATGGGAAAACATTTTTTTCTCCCCTCCCTCTACTCTGGCTTGCTCACTGAATCTTTTCAACACTCTAATCTCATTCTCCAATGAATCCTCTTTTCCTTTCAGCGCTTTCTTATCGATAATTTTACATGCGAACAGCTGCCCGTTCTCTTTACTCTCAATCAGACGTACCTCGGAGAAGGCTCCTGTGCCCAATAAATCTTTAACGACATACTTGTCTTCGATGGATGGCTGTTTCTCAGAATCTCTACTGTCTTTTTTGGATTTCCTCCCGAAATCCTTTTTGCCAAAGAGAGGCATTTTGAAGCACACACTTTATACTAAAAATCTAATTTGAACTATCTACTTGTCTACTTTATCATCAGCTCTAAAAAATATCTACGTCTTCCTATCATAGATAAGAGTACTGCCACAGATGGAAGTACTACGAACACAGACAGTTTACAGATATATTATAGTAAATACAAAAAATGCAATTGCCGAAACACTGACAATAGTTTATAAATGTCTATGGATAAAAATGTGTCTTTGTTTATGGAATTGTTTCATCTTGATTTTTTTTTTAAACTCGAAACTTGGCCCATAAAAATGATCTGATCCAACTATACAAAAAATCTTGTTATAAACTAATGTAACAAACACATTAATTACCGTAATGTTTTAAATATAAATATTATTTATTTGACAGCGTACTAGACTAGAACTAATATCGGAAATCACATAGAGATGGCGCTGTTCAGTTTGTTATTGAAACGGTTTAACACCTTAGAACTCATTAAAGTTTGGTATTTTGTGACGATTTTATTAATTAAGTATATCTTAAAATAGGAAATGTAATCATATAGAAATATTAAAAAATAATTCCCAAGATCAGGAAATAATAACACAATAGGTAACCAACCATAATAAAAGTTAACGTGATAGTGTCTATCACTATTATGAATTGTCCGAATTTTCTTTAGTGATAAAACCTCCAAGAAATCTATTTTACCATTTATCATAGTGAACTTTGCCTTATAGGTACCTATTTTAAGATAAAAATTTTACTTCAATATAATTAATAGGTAGGTACTCCATCACATAAATATTACTACTTAAATGTTAGCTTCTACTACCTATAAATAATAGGTCTCTTTAAAACTCTGATTTGGTTTAATTGTTAAAAAGGGATGTAAAAATAATGTTCAGGTCTTTTAGTCCCAATCTTTAACAAATGGACTTATACTTAGATACCTACTAAATCTTTTGCATTTTCATATTTCACTGTATGCCCTTGCAACGTTTTTGGCGCTCAGTTGCTTAACTTACTAATAAGTACGAGTGATGATGAAACTTACAAACACACTTATTGTTTCGTCATGAGCTCAAAGAGGGACTACCACCTATGCGCGCCCAATTCGTCATCGTAGGTACCTACATTCCTATTCACACTGCGTACATTTGAATAACTTTCTCTACAAGTTTTTAATGCATGGTCACGTGACGTCACATAGGTAGAAGTACCTCGTAATAGGTACATAGGTACATTGTCGCCGGACAAGTTTTATTTTTACCATAACGTACGGTGTCGCGCCCCATAAACAGGTTTTGTGAAGGCTTTGAGTGAGTTTATTTACGGCCCATAGATTGCGGTATATGCGATGATTATAGTAAGTATGTTTATTTAGTTTATGAGACGATGTTTCCGTCTACACTTTTCTGTCATACATCACTAGCAGCGTTGCTAGACGTCCCGCTTTTTTGAGTTTTTAAAACTATTTTTGAATTTGATTTAAGTTTTCCTTATATTACCAAGCATTCTAGATCAGCCCCCATGCTACCAATCTACCGAGTTGGATCTAAATCTAACTAATGTCTAGTTATTATCCAAAATACTTATTTTAACCTGTTATTCCGCGATATCGGAACCGTTTTCCGTAATAAAAAAGTGGGACGAATCCCCGTTACATAAACGAAAACGCTAACATACTCATACCCCCGCAGTAGGATTCCCTGAGTCGCGGGTGGCATGGACAACATTACAATAATAATACATCACTATCACCCATGACCCGAGAACAAACATTTATAAGTTACATTAATATCTGCCCCGGCCGGGAATCGAACACGGGACTCCTCGTTTTGCAGGCAGGGTCACTACCAACAAAGCTACGACACTAACATAAGCTACAAACATAATTTCTGGCTATCAATATATTGTACAAAATAAGTACTTAATTAATACACATATCTCTGTCGAATTTAGAAGCAAGATAGTCATTCCAGGTATATAAAAAGTCCTACCACAGTAAGTAGGTACCCTACTAATTACGAATTTAGATGGGAACACTAAAAAAATTCTTAAAAAATGTGTAGAGCTAGCCACCCTTAACTTTCCCTCTACCCTTGCGAAACTTTTGTCTATGGTTCTACCCTCTGACGTCATAGTGAAAATCGACCAATCCTATTGCGCAGAGTTGTGTAGTCTACCGACTGCCCTAAGCGGTATTAGTACCGCATATCATCTAGTGCGATTACCTACTATTAAATGTTTTTGTTATCCCATATGTGCCGTACAAAGATGTACTCCATTGTGATTCTATATGTGAAATGAAGACTGCCTACTCGTTTTACCAGTGAAACATTTTTTATTTTGATTCGGATATTTTAGTGTTAAAGAATTACGTTAGGGGGCGCTTCGTGATGCCAGTTCGAAAGCAAGGTAAGGTGCCAATATTGTGTAATGTACATAACATGCTATCCCTTTAGAAGGGGTCGAAAATACTCGTGGTTTAGACACCCCTTTGTTGTTATTTTAGCTGGTTGCCAGGCGCTAATCGTCCTTTTAAATTCACAATCAATGTTTTTATTATCCCACATTGTTTTTCATTAAATCAGATTGTTCTGAAGCAAGTATGTAATCAACTCTTATTAATTTACGTAAGTAATTTTAAAGAAATATCATGAGAAGGTATCATTTAATGTAATGATGATTTTTACCCATTAACAAAAGATCTGCAAGCAATGTGATTTACAAATTTGTAACTCGTAATACTATAAGGAAATTGACGTGAGGTTAATAAACTTATAATCGACTTATGAGAACTGTTTGAACTTAATCCAATAAGCAATACTTATCGAAAACGGAAACCAATTAAGTGTCTATAAATAAACGATTTGTAGTTTCTATTAAAATGTTTAATTGTTTTTATAAACAAATGTAACTTAATATAAATAGATAGAGTCATTAAATCTTTCGCGTAATATACAAACTCAACCTATTTCATATTTCTTCATCTCTCTAAATTAATGTTTTAGCACTATTACTAGCGTTCCACTATTTTCCAGCATGTCCACAGGTAAAAACGTTTATTATTTTTTCTTTTTAAATTAATAATAAAACAATTGGCGAACAAAAAACAGCCAGTTCTTTTGAAAAAATATAAAAAGTAGCCATCTATGTCTATGAACGTATGCCACCATAACGCATCAAAAACGCGTTGCCGACTATTAGACTCGCTTCTTGATGGCAATAAACGGACATCAAAAAATTTCCGTAATTGGTAATGTATGAGTTTAAAATGTAGAAAATTCTATAAAAACTCAAACTATTTCAATCAATTATTTCACATCAATTAGTACCTATTTAGCCTTGAGTTAAATATCATGATACAGTTTTATTGCCCGTGATAGTATGTATCATATTTACTTCCATCATACGTCATTGTACCAGTAACTGATAAAAATTTAAACACAAAGTATCAATAAAATTTGTGAAGAATTTATTCGCAAAATAAAATTAATGTTAATCCTGTATGAGTCTAGTTTAATTGAATAAAAAATATTTTTACAATCAAATCATGTTTTGTTTTGTGGGTTCAAATATTTTATAGGCCAATCAAGGCTTAAAAAATAAATACGTATGTAGTACTCTTTTAATACCTAACTCTTTTTTTATCAGAACATTTTTGAGGCATCTTATTTCACATATTTCGTTTCTCATTCTTGTCAATTATAAAATGAGTAAAAAATGTATTCGGGACTATTTTAGTTTTTAAATAAAATCAACTTTTAATATTGAGTGTTATGGGAGCTTAGTACAACCTACTTTAAAATTCTACCTGAATCTCTACGTAGAATGTTTACTTACGAATCCTGATTCTTGATCGAAGCCGTGTGATAGATTGATCAACAGACAGATAGACAGCGATGTTTTACTATTAGGAACTCTCACTGCTCCATAAAATTAAACATTTAATCTGCCAAATTTGAGTACAACCACGCGCAATGTAGAGTTCCGTAATAACTTAATTACTCGTGAACCATTAAATCCTGACTGTTATTGACAGCTTTAAAAAAAACATTGTATCGAATTTAACAATCCTAACCTCCTTTAACAATAAAGCAAAGTAGCCCTAGTATACATTGAGTTAGGGTCGAATTTCAATTGCAGCGCGGGTAGTATATATGAACGTGTGATTGCAGAAGCGCATCGAGCATTAGAACTGCTGGAAGACTACCACAGCAAACTGGTGAAGCCCCAGGACCGCCAGCTGCGGCTTGCCATCGAGAGAGTCATCAGGATATTCAAGTCACGGCTCTTTCAGGCTTTACTTGGTGAGATTGCTGCTTCATTTCTTCTTCCTATATCAGCTGACTAGATGAGGCACGCGACGGGAAGGGGTCAACGTCATCGTCATCATCATGGTTATCGTAATCGTCATCAATCGTAGCGCAATCGAGTAACCAATGGAATAACGAAACGCTTCTAATGATAAATCATTTATTCATGCAGGTATCAATGATACTCTTATGCACGTAATTTTTTTTTATCTACCTCCGATTCGTAAAGGTGCTTAATATGGAGGAGAAGAAAGGAGAAATGAACTCCTCCGCACATATTTTTAAAAAAGGAATAACAGTACCTACATCATTTTATCAAATGATGACCAGTAGCTTAGGAGTTAGGAGGGAACAGATGAACATACACATACCTACATACATACCAGTCAAAATCATAACCCTCCTTTTGGCTTCGCCGTAGTCGGGTAAAAAGGCTCTTAAGTCAATGAGCCAGTTAACGATAAAACGAAACAGGCGACGACAAAGAAAAGCGATAGTGTCTCTTTGATTTTGTAACCGAGATTTAAAAACATTTTACAGTTCATTTTAAAGGTCGACGCGAGACGGCGATGACAAAGCATTTTTCTTTATCCACAGAAAGTCGAGGTTAATGAAACAGTGTAAAGTATAAATTGTAAATATTTACAAAACTTACAGTTAAAAGACTTTATCATAAATCACTTTCTAATTATTAGATTTGTTACAAAATACTAAGGCTAATTTTTAGATACTCGTCAATATATATTTTAAACAGCTACACAATGGTTATCAGATAGCAAGTAGAGACGACTGTTACTGATATAAAATGGATCTGGATTCTAGATAGGTTATCAAATCCAAGACATTCAATTTCCCCGCCAAGAAAGATGACATTGTTCCGATTAAGAACTTAATTTTATTGAAGCCTTCTTCTTGCCAAATTCCCGAAAAAGATGCAAGAGAAAAAACATTTTCTTACTTAGGTTTGTTTTTTCACTATTGTCGTTATGGAATTCGGAAATCTATACTAATATTATAAAGCTGAAGAGTTTGTTTGTTTGTTTGTTTGTTTGTTTGAACGCGCTAATCTCAGGAACTACTGGACCGATTTGAAAAATTCTTTTAGTGTTAGATAGTCCATTTATCGAGGAAACTTATAGGCTATATAACATCACGCTATGATGAATAGGAGCGAAGAAATAATGGAAAATGTGGATAAAACGGGGAAAATTATTCATCTTTGAGGGCTCCCGTTGCGTGCGCTGCGAAAACGGTTCAAGATATCAAAAAAATATGTATGGAAGAATTATTCCGCTTTAAATGATCTAAAAAAATGTCCGCGACAGTATATGTCTATCTTTTAAGATTAACTCACTAGAAACATTTTTATGGCAATCAAGTTTGGTTGAAATTAATGTTTACGTTTGTAAGTCCTCCACGCTCTAACCGTTAAACGGATTAAGCTGAAACTCGGCACACAGATAGTTTTCATCCAGAAATAGGACATGAGATAGATTGTATCCTGATTATAGGTTCCCTTGGGATAAATGCAATATTTTTTTTAACTACTCTTCCGCGTGCGAAGCCGTGGGCGTCGTCTAGTATGCTATAAATTACTTAAGTCTAAAAAAAATACTTCATGTGACCAGACAAACTATTCGATTAATAAAACACCGTCATAGGAAAAGTTGTCCAATATGATGAGCATTTACTAAAGTTCCACAAAATTGAGTCGGAAAACCTTATATAGAAAACTAAAGGATAGGAAAAATGTGCCAGATATAGAAAAAAAAATTTTTAATTGTGAAATACGCGTCAGTCACCCCTTTCTTTTGATAAACTGAAACCTAAGTAACGCCCTAAGAACCGTTACGCTCGTGTTCACTCGCTCATTAATTCTATACGACTGGTAACTAAATCCCAATACTTAAGTATTTGTATGTTTTAAACACAGACGAAAAAATAATAGACTTAGACTTCGGAACAAATGAGCTTAGTAGAAAAAACCATAACGTACTTTTCAAATAATAACGTTTCCCGGTACATTGCTCGACAGGGCGTGCTCTGTGACATACGTCAAATCGTAAAAAAAAGAAAAAACTGACTTCTATTTTTTGTTCTAAAAACTCAATCTATAAATTTTTTGGTCTGATTTCGGGCGGCATAAAAACTCTATCTGACACTTTGTTCGGCTAATAAAAAACTATAATAACCATTACTTACTATTCATCTAACCGCACTGAAGCAGACTGAAGCAGCGTGAAGGAGCTCGCCCTTAGGCCTAGACCTCCTTAGTTACGATAGACCCAGGCTTTGAGGGACATTATTAAGTAGTATAAAGCGTTTATAAATATCTAAAATTCAAGAGGATCAGATATTTTGATACAATTTGGCTAATACCTATTCAAGTGTCGTATCAACTTGAATCTTTGCCAATGCATTTGTCTTTAGTTATGAAATTGCTGTATTGTTAAACTAATCGAGTAAATTCTATTTTGATCCGTATTATAAATGTTTGTTAGTAATTTTTCTCTAATATCGTTAATCTTTCCTTTACATTTTTGCTGCTTCTTCGTCTCTCTTGGTAGGCAATAAAACTATGATCAGAGTTGACTTACATCATGTTGAGGCACTTAGACACACTAATTTGAGGCCTCATTTGAAAGCAAAGAAACATTAGTAAAATTAATTCAGTTACTTTCTTAAAACCTTGATCTGTAATCGTAAACTTCGTGGATGTCACAGTTCAAAGATGATAATTAGTTAATTAGTAGGTAACTGAAGATGCGATCGGTAGTGAAATTGTCGAAAGCTTGAGCTTTTGATGTCCCTCACAATCTAAACAATGTTCAGCAATTTGCAGTCAATCATTTGGTATAGGTAGGCAAGATATGTTAAAAAATTTTTTCAAAAAATATTTTCAATAACGTCCACTTATTCGTAAAAGTGGCTATATAATAATATGTCCTATGGAGACGTCGTTTAGCGTATAGGTTTATTGCTGAAGTAAGTATTTTCGATAACAAGCCACCCCAATTTCTTTAGGCTTTAAGTGTTAATTAATATCTAAGAAAATATAAATTATCTTCTCAAAAACACTATTAAACGACAGTGACAAAATAACTCAAAACTAGATCTTGATGATTAAGGACTAAAAATTTCCAACAGCTCGAAAATTTTTAAAAGATTGACGTTGTAATATACCACCGTGTCTTCTAATAAGACTCTTTTAAGAGCCTCATTATACTGTTCAATAGGAAGGTAGCTCTTAAGTAACCTCTTTTAGCTGTAATACGAATTTCTTGTGGAAGAATTTTTAATTTTGTAATGCGGATGAAAATTTATAATACAAGTACTTATATTACATATTACATTACTTGTAATCTACGAATCTTTTAAAGTCTAGACTCGACATGGTTTAAAGTTATACGTGGATAATTAGCGCTATAATTATGGTAATAAAGTTAACGCTATCAACATTGTGCATTCATTAGCTAAAGGAGTTCTTCTAGCCTACACATCCAGCAAATTTATCGTTAAGCACCATTTGACGTTAATTATGACATCAATTTTACAGTACTAAGCGTATCAAAGTGTCGTTTAGCCCTCCATAAGTTCTTAGACCTTAGCTCTCAAGCTACTAACTCGGAATTACGTTCTAAAGGTACAAAACAATGTAATCAAGTGTAAGAATGGCCGGTAGTACGGTTAAAGGGATTCCGTTCATCTTGAATGCTATAAATACACCCCCGCGTGACTGCCTCGGACGTCAGCGTGTGCTCTTGAATGTTGACCACGACACTGCTACCGCGTTACATTATATTTAGCGATGCATTGAACAACAAAAAGCTTGTTTGATTGTACTATTTAACTTCAAGGTCACCGACCTCTACGGAACTGAACTGAAATTGCGTTTAATGTTGTCTTAATTGAGATTTTAAGGAGAATTTGTGTAGACAAAATGACAATAAATAATAAACAGGAATGGAAATAGGAATAGGAAGTTATTTAAAATAGGTTCAAACTGTAATAGTTCTCGTAAATTTTAGTTTAAAACCAAATGTGTAGTGTAATGTAACGATAAAACGTTACAGAAAACCAATACGAAACTTTAAACCTACGCTTTGCTGTCACGAATGCTAATCTGCTTAAATGAAATTGAATTACAGCTTTAATGGCATTGTATCGACTCATTTTGTGTAAAGAGGTAAATGAAAAAAGAAATTGAGGGTTAAAAAATAAAATTGTATTCAAAAATAGAACAATCTCGTTAATAGGTAGCTGTAAACAAAACAATTATGTACCGTCTGCTATTTGTATTTAGAGTCTAAATCACATATTACCGAGCGAGGGTATGTTTTGTGACTTAAAACGGAGTTAAATGCAACGGCTTTAGAAAAGTAGTAAGCGTGGGATTAAACTCGAAGACGAGAAAATGTTCTTTTTGTCTCGGCGTAGCATCCAAAACATTGTTGTATTCAAATAAAATGTTTGTTATAAACTTTCTTACATGTTAATATTTTTATTAAAAAAACTCTTCTTTTAATTAAAGTAATGCTACGAGTACATTTATCATTATTTTAAGCATTAGGTATACGTCAGTTTAATGGTAAAAAAGTATGTAACTATTTACTATTTAATTTGTAACAAGGATTTTGTATCATGTAGGTACTTACTGTAAAATTTTGGAATATAGAGTACTGTAGAGACAACATTGCACAATTCATTATGTAATTTTCACTAACCTATCAAGTACCCCGACGTCCACCTACATTAACTGTTGCCATTCAAACGACTGGTGAACACTGAAATGCTTTAATTTGAACTATACAGGTGTTTAAAGTTCTACTGCAATCGTAGGATGGTTCGTTTGACCCAGATATGGAGATACGGGTCACTGGGCGCCGAGTCTACCTGCTATAGCTGACATAATTCGCGTCTATCGAACCAGTTTTGACATTTTACATAACTCCAACTTAACAATCTTTAACTCGAATAACTGCACTCAAAGAATGGCTAGGCTGGAGCATAACTGTAGGCCCGTTTTAATCAATACCGAATACGGTTGACTACCCCTGCTGTTTCAGTTTGATAGAGTTTTCGTTACTGGTTTTAAAAGCCATTTATATTAAGCTTTATAGTTGGGAAAACGGTAACGATGTATGAGATTATTCAACTAAATATACGAAAATCAACTTCAGATAGGGGCTATTAATATCGCATGGAAATCGATTGTGTCCGACTAAGATTTTCTGAATTAAATATCGCGCAATTTTTTTAAGCTAACAAAACAATACACCGCCAAAGGCTTAAATATATTCATACTAATTAATCGCAAATTCCATGAAAATATTGGTCTACAGACGATAAAATAAGTCGGAAGTAATATATTTTTTAGTGTTTGAGAAAAATGAAATTTTAGGGTTTTTTTTCCTTTAGGACACAAATTTTAATAAGTCCTTGCTAAGGTTACTTTATTATTATAAAGTTTCATATCTCTAGCTAGAACCAATACTATTTGTCCACCATTAAATTTGAGCGTTTAGTAGATGCTAAATATTAAACATACCTACATACTTTTACATAAATGTCGTGAAAAAGATAACAGATTATGTTTATAACGTAAAAATGTCTTTAGCACGTAACATTTCCAGCTATTGTTAGTACGTTAGTCCAATAAATCGATAACTATAAATAGTATTCGCAGGTCCGCCTCTGCCCTGCGATTTTTTAAACGTACGCTAAACCCGAAACAAATAAACCGAATAGGGCTGGCAGAACTCCGTCAAATAACTTTATTCAATTGTGTACGGGTAACCCGTTATTATTTTATACAGTTAATATTGTGTTATTTTAGGTCCTTTGCAGAGTTTACTTACAGATTTGCTTTGTTTTGTACTAATATTTGGGACGTAAATACGATAACAGTCGAGTTGTGTCGTGAATATGTAATAAGAGTAGTAGAAAGTGGTTTGTAAATGTTAATTTGGTTGGAAATTATTGTGGAGAACTGAGTGGTTGAAATAGAATTCGGAAATGTTTACTGCAGGTCCTTAATAATAATAATAAATGTCTTGAATTTTTTTGTGTTATATAAGACAGATATTAATAATAGGCCTGCATTATCTGTATCTCCGATTAATGCGAAATATAGTTTATCAACGAATGTTATAGGTTTAGTGAAAAATATTTCAGACTTTAAGGTTTTTGTGGAGTTGTAGAAAGTCGTAGTAAAGTTTACCTTAAAAGATTTAAACATATTTTTTTTATGTTTTCAAAAAAAGATTTTCTGACCCAAAATAAAACCTATTTCATAATAAACTAACTATAAAAAACTTACAGTTCTTGTAAAGTGAGTAACTTTTATATAATGAACTTCTTACAGTTTTGGTATAGTGGTCATTTGAGGTTTGAGGCTTTGAGGTTTGAGGCGCTAGTTGTAGGTCGCGCGGTCGGTGGCCGCCGGCTTCGTTCTTTACGATATCGATCCTATTGAAGCATGGCTCACGCAATAACCCAGGGCCTCAATTCTGCTAATTTACAAATGGTCTTTATTGTATTTCTGAAGAAGAATAGGCAGAAAACAGTTTAATTTGTCGTTGTTTATCGGTTTTTTAGATCGATTATGGTCCATTGAAATAATATAGTTTATTTCATCGCTATAGGACTATTTGCTATTGGGTATTTTAAATAATTATTTTAAGTATTTTTGTCATTTATATTTATTTATAGTCTATCGATGATAAGGTATAAGTCAGAGTATAAGTATTTACAGAATGGGTTTGACAATATTATAAACAAATAATTAATTGTTATTACAATTGTAATAATGTAACATTTTAGTTAATTGCAAAATCAGGGCCTAGTTAAACACTATTCTGTTTACAATTTATTTCTGTTTAAAAAAAGGAAAATAAATCCACTTACGTGGAAGTTAAATCACGCAAATATTAAGTGTATTGTGTTGTTAGAACGGTATAGAATTCTAATAAAGGCATGGAGAATGTTAGCTACGTACTACGTGACCTATAAAATACGAATTAGATTATAATAGGTACGTAGCTATACGCTAAAGTATAATGTATATTTAGGGTAAAAATAAATGGCAATGCAGTAGTGATTTACTAAGATTTGTGGCAATGTATAATAATTTTTAAATCAGTAAATTTTAACTATGTTATGAGGTTAGATTTTTTTTCAATTACATTAATACCTATTCTGAATTAGTTACGTTTGACATTATGCGATTTATTCGTTTATCTAGTAATGTGTACCTATAAAAACTTATTAAAGCAGTTATTATTAACAACTATAATATTGAAATTTGTTTCAAAATTCTTTGAAATAAATAAATAGTTAATAAGTAGCAGTAAATGATTATAGAAATTTGTGCTACATTTTGTGCTACAATGTAGGTACCTATCTACGCTACGTAGATACCTGTTTTGAGGATAGTGCTACGAGACTACGGAATGCTACGAGTGCTACGAGGAAGTGTGTGTGTGTTAGATTGAGTAGCTAGTATAGAAATTATAGTATTGAGTAGGATAGAATGGGGTATTTTTCCCCGACTTCGATGGCAAAGTTATGTTTTTTGAGCATATGTATATGAGACTCCATTTCTTTTAAACTATGAGGTTGTCATCGAATTTGTTTCTTTTGTGACATAGGTTATTTTTTTTATTATACACATTACACACTACATAAAGAAAGTAATACATACATACCTCGTCTAAAAGCGGAAATAAAAATACGTTACCCACAGCCTCACTGGACCCCAGAACCTTGTTTGTTCCTAAAAGTCATAAGTAGTTATGTAAGTAAATTAATTTAAAATGATATAATATAACGTAATAGAAAAACATTATTTATATTTCAGATATACAAGAGTTCTACGAACTAACATTGTTAGATGACACGAAATCAATACAACAGAAGACTGCCGAGACAATCCGCATCGCCAACAAGTGGGAGGCTGACGGAGTGAAGCGGGAAGTAAGTAGGCAACGCGTTGCTGACGCCCTCAACGGGTTGCTACCATCTGTTATCATAATTATTAATTACCATGGTACCTATTTCGTATTTCATTGTCAGAACGATGACAGAACTAAAGAGTCGTTCAAGTATTACGTAATGCTATTTGGGGGGAGGGGGGGTCTGTAACATGTTATAATGCGTTACATAGAGGGGTTTATTACTAGAAAAAAGCGGAAAATAAGAATTCTCCTAAGTCAGAAAAATGACAACTGTTTAGGTAAAAATGAGTCATTTGAGTGTTACGTAACGTTGCAGAATAACGTTACGGCGCGTTACATAAGGGAAGAGGGGATGAAAAATCTAACAATTGCGTTACGTAATATTTGAATGCTGCCTAAAAATAAAGATACTGAGCTGTGTCAATTAAGATGTTAATAATGGCTGTATTCACAATACCTGGCGAACAAGAAATTATTGTTAACGGATATAACTAATAACTATACAGACCTACAAAGTTAAAGCAATCCATTCTCAGTGTCAGATATAATCATTAATAATTTCTGAGAAAGAAAAGTTCACACGAATCACGCAAGTATAATGATGGCGACACGTAAAGGTTATAAATTAAGGCTGCAATAATAGCGCTATAGTCCCGTACTAGGATTCACTGTGTCGTTTATGTTAATTAAAGATAAATTCATACTTAATTCAAATTACTATCTAGCTTATCTAGCTAGACCGCCAAGTCTACCATTTTTTTTAGTTGTGAAGAAGTTAAGAATTAACATTTTATCAACTGAGAAATACCTACCTTTGTTTATGACAATAACTTAATTATAATAGCAATCTCTCATTCGATATTTTCAAACCACCTTATTTCTTATTTCATGTTTAAAACATTTACTTCTCGATTAAAGAAAAGTAACTAATATTAGCAAGATTTTTATACAGCTTGAAGGATGTTAACCATTGTTTACTTAACTTTGCAGATAACAACAGACGAGAGTGAATACCGATCAGTGTCGAATGCTTTTCTACAGGACAATAACAGGAAATCCGATCACCGACATGATGATACACCTGACTCCAACAAGGTAATGCACTTTAAACTTACAAGGTTAGTGTACAGTTACATTGTACGATAAAGTTAACAGTAAATTCAAATTCAAATTCAAAATCATTTATTAATGTAGGTATCAATGATACACTTATGCACGTCAAACATTTTTTTTTGAATCTACCCCCGTTTCGTCAAGGTGCTTTAATATGGAGGAGAAGAAAGGGGAAAGAAACTCCCCCGCACATCTTTTTAAACAAAAAGTAGTTACAGTAAATAATTATTATCATTACAAAATGCATCTCTATAACCTGAGCGGAACTGGTAGCAGAGCTGTTCATTTCCAAGCGTCTTTGTCATTGACATAATCATCTACACTATAGTAACCCTTATCAATAAGTTGGGCTTAGTGGGCTTGGGCTTAGTAGTTATCGATTGTAGCGTATCTATACCGAGTACCTATGGTTCGTTGCAATTAAATTCGGTTGG
>LGAG01028598.1:83127-94972 GCA_001278395.1 Lerema accius
ATTTCCACAATAGTTGAGCCTTCCCCTTTAGTATTGTGTGATATTTCAAATAAGTTTTTGAGCTTTTAGTTAATTTCATAATCAGTTACAAGTGCATATTAGCGTTACAAATTAAATAAAAAATTTGCATATTGTAACATTACGTTAAGGAGTGCTAACAAATTGCTCTATTTTTTAACGTTACAGACGGATGGTCTTAATGTGAAAGCGCCTTAAGATTAACCAAGCAATCAAAACATTAATTTAGTTTATTGATCGCTTAATTAAATACGACATTGAATAACCTTGGTTGCGTTAATGACATCATTTTAATTGGTCGCATCGTCTTTTGTATGGTGCCCATTAGATAATATTGTTATTATCATTGAATATAATTTTCATTGAAAAGGTGACCTCAGTAGGTCAGTTAAAGGCATACGAATTACTCAATATAATGAGATTTTTTTCTATGAAATATTGTTAGAATTTGGTTTTAATAAACTGTCATAACTTTAGCAAATCTTTACCATGATTTATGGCAAGAAAACTATATTAAACACTTTTTCACCAGGTACCATACGAACTTAGGACACCTTGAACGACGATCCAACGTTATAACCATTGCGCCATACGAGTCAATACATGTGATATGACTTATTCAACAGATGTGATTTGTGTTATGTAAACATTGTGTATATGAATCTTATTTGTATTTATATTATCTCTAATTATCATTATGTTATCACAAGATCACACTGTATAACATTTGTGGTATGTAGTTGGTACATACAATTAATATTCATTCAATGATGATTGTTGAATATAACATTACATAGTGACATAGTGTCATAGTATGTTTTTAGCTACCTAGGGCCCGTTGTAGTATTACGTAACTAATGTTAACGTGGTGCTATGATGTATAGCGTAATTTATTTGATTGAGTTTCGGTTTCGATATGTATATCTACGTTAGTATGTCAAGGATGAATCAATTTGTATTGATCAAATATCACGACAGCACTTTGTTTCGTTTGACTTGAGAATATTTCTTGTCATAATATTTACTACTAGCAAACCGTCCCCGCTTCGCTTCGGTGGACCCTTTACCTGCTACACCGTTACATTAAAAACGTTTACTAGGATAAAAAGTACTTTAGATACTGCCCTTCATGTAAAGTATAAACATGCTAAGTTTTAATATAATTGCATTTTTTTCTCTATTGTTTCTAATGTAATATAGCATCGTTATGTTACTCAGTGAAGGTGCATGTTCTGAATGATGAAAGAATTTAATTAAATCGTTCCAGTAGTTTTAGTGTTAAAACTTACAAACATACGTACAAAAACACAAATGCTTCAGTTGCTTTCTATTTTTACCCAACTGCAGAAGAAGGGTTACGTTGTATGTATGTATGTATGTATGTCCATTTCTTAGGCATGCCCTACATTCTATATTGACGGATTTCAACATAATGAAGTGTCAATCCGTTCGTCTGGATTGTGACAGTGATATGAGGTACATTTTGAAAATACCCTACCAATTTTAAATGTTTAAGATACCCACCATCTTTTTTTTTTAATTACTAGGCTTTTATGTTGACAAGACACATGTTTTGACAGGGGACAGGCCAGAACGTAAAGTTGACGGTAGTTTACCGGCCGCAGGAGTACAATAAGTTTGAAGCTCGCATCAACGAGTTGAAACAACACCACACTCTGTTGCGGACGTCGCAGAAACGATCACTTTATGTAAGGTTCGTAATGAGTTCGTGTATTATTAATATACTTTATTGTGCCTATACAGGGTTATTTTGTAGAGGAAAATATACCTTATTGTGTATTGTGTAGAGGATGTATATTAACTTAGATAATTCAGTATTCGATTGTCGTTCCGAATGTTAAAAAATATTTGACTATTTTTTTGATTTGTCGAAAAATTTTAAAATTTTATTTTATTTATACAACACTCCCCCGTGTGACGTAAACCGGTGTATTGTGAGCATAAGGTTCATGCATAAGATACGTCCTAGACACTATGCAAGGGTGTTCTTACTATTGAGATTTTTACAATTAATAGATACTTGAAACTATTATACGATTATAAGATTTAATTCTTCCATCATCAAAAAAATAACCATGTAAAATAAAATTGGATGTATAATTCTTTTCTCTTTATAGTCAAAAAAGTATTGACGCATCCATTGGAATTACTGACCTATAGGCGATATTGACCACTTATTATCTCTTTTCTTATGGCTTGCCGGTTAATCGTGCTATTACCAAAAAAAGCTCCATATAGTCAGCGATCCGTAGTACATTGTTTTCCAGTTATTACTATGAAGCTAATTTTCGAGAGCAGCTTTATTTCGATGAAATACCCAACTTTTATTGACAAAGATTTTCAAATGTGGTAGATTATTAATAGTCCTATTATACTGTGGCTTGTTTACTCCTTTATCAGAGGTATTAACAAGAAAGCTATCCAATTCAATGTTCGTGATAGAAAAAGAAAACAATCTTGGCGCTACTTTTATCCATTTTATTAATTAAAAAAATATTTAGAAGTAAACTGAAATTTGTTTTAACATCAATATTTTTTTATTTGTGTCTGTCTTATTTTTAAACCAATAATTAGAATAAAAAGACATTGTCACATTGTTTACTTTTTCAAAAAAATCGTTTAAACGGAGTTTACATAGTCACGTCATTTAAGTATAACGGCGTATATTTTCAGAGCACTATTCGACTACGATCCGGTGAAGGACGACGGGTTGCCGTCCCGCGGGCTGCCGTTCCGGTACGGAGACATCTTGCACGTCACCAACGCGTCCGACGACGAGTGGTGGCAGGCCAGGTATGGTTCTTGACTTTACTTTACTTTAGCTATTCTGTACTTTACTTTAAGGTTTTTGTACTTTATATTCAGTTTTCTGTAACTTGTTTTAAGATTTCTGTGCCTTATTGTAAGTTTTTTTTAAATTTCAAATACAAATGATTTATTTTGCCTTAGAAACGAATGGCTAATTCCACGAACGTCAAATTTTACAATATTTATAACGTTATTAAATTAAAAAAAATAGTTTGCATCATTACAAACATGCCTTAAGTCTTGATAGACAATATTTATCATATATCATCGGCTTTATGAAAGACAAGTATATCAACATTTTTTTAAATTTTTCTTTACTTTAAGTTTTCTATACTTTACTTTAAATTTTGTTCACCTTACCTAATTTTTTATATCTTACCTTAAGTTTTCTGTACTTTACCTAGAGCTTATTTTAGTGTAAGTTGTGTTTGTTTCACATTAAGTTTATTCTACTTTACCTCGAATTTTATTTAGCTTAACTCCCATTATAATTTGTGGGTCCATATTTTCGGGTGTCCCCTTGACATTATCATTGTCCCGTCAGACGGCTGGAGTCGTCGGAGGCGGACGCGGTGGGCATCATTCCGTCGAAGCGGCGCTGGGAGCGCAAGCAGCGCGCCCGCGACCGACAAGTCAAGTTCCAGGGACAGGGCACGCCTGTTGCCACGGTAACAACACCACCACCAAACACCCCCTAGCTCGCAACAACACCACACGTTCCCCTTCCACACGTAACGTCCCCCTCCCCCGCTTCTCCACTCCCAAACTATACTTCGTTTTTTTCGTCGTGATTTAAAAGGTAAACAAGTTTAGCACTACTTTTATTCATTTCATTAATTTAAAAAAATATTTAGAAGTATACAGAAATTTATTTTAACATTAAATTATTGTTTATTTTTTATATTTTTTTAAATTTGTGTCTTTCTTATTTTTAAATCGATAATTACAATAAAAAGACAGTGTAAGATTGTTTACCTTTATTATCACGACGAAAAAAAACGAGATATACGCTAAATGGTAGCGCATTATTGCAAGGGAATTAAGGCAACCGAGACCGACTGATTAACGTGCCCTCTGAAGCGCTGTATAATTTTTGCCACTAGCGGTCACCCATCCACTTTCTGACCGCAACCGGATAAGCTAATTTTTTTTTATTATACCCACCCAATTTTTAGCAGTCGGATTTTTTTTATTACTTTTACTTTACGATTACTATTTATACTATTTATATATTTCAGAGCCAGTCGACTCTGGAACGCAAGAAGAAGTCGTTGTCGTTCAGCAGAAAGTTTCCGTTCATGAAGAGTCGCGACGACGGCAAGTCCGAGGACGGCTCGGATCAGGAGCGTGAGTACCCTCGCTTTACACTCCACCACTCCACTACATTACACTATCACACCTAGCGTGAGTACCCTGCGCTCACACTGACACTATAACGCTGTATAACAGTATTTCAGTTTACACTAACTATAGAAAGGATGATGTTGTGAAACTGATCTCAATGTAAGGGTGGTATCTCAAGACGCGAAAGTTAATTATTTCAGGCGTTGAAGGAAGTAAAAAATAAAAACATCGCCCGAAATGCCTTTCTTAATTAATTAACGCCTTATCAGCCGATACATGTATACCAAATTGACTCCTAACTTAGCAGACATAAGCGTCATTTTACCACAAAATCTTCTGTTAAGATGGAGCTTTCAGACTGAGATCAGTTTTTTAACACAGGTCTTTAGTATAGTATGTTTTACTGTTTGTTAATCACAATGGAACACTTTGGTAATTTTGTTTTTCTGTGGTATTATATTCCATAAAAAAAATCATTATAGTTACGCATTCCCCATCAGTGTATGGTGTATTTACTCGTATATATCACGTAATTCACGATCAAAACGCACTAGTAGTTTTTGTCAATAATGTTAATACTGACATATACATTTAGTAACAGCTATTTTTGAAGCACTGAACTTCCTATAGAGTTTTATGTCCTTTTTCGTGTTGTAGATTTTTTATAGGTTTGTCCAGTAAATATATCGTACAATTGTTGTAGAATACTAGAAGTTTTTAGCTAATGTAGTTCAGGTTAAATATTTATTTAAATGTTTGACAAATCTTTTGTCTCTTTATTTTCAGATAATTACTAACTCATTACTTTTTAATTTCTGAAGAATTTAATTTAATTTATTCGAGTATTTAAATGCTGTTGTCACGATGAAATACAAGTATACGGCCGTGATTGACTTTTTGTAATAAAATAACAGATTTTTTATGACATTTTTATCAATATGTTAGTAGTCAAATTCATTTACTGGAAAACCTCCATTAAATATTCTTGTTATAACAATTTGCACACATCATAATCCACTTCGAATGTATTTTATTTTTAATATTTAATTTTTTGTGGGATTTTTTTTATTCCATACATTTTGTGTACAATTAACATTTTGTGTTTGCTTTGAGCTTAATTATAAATGTATTAAAATCATAATTGAATTTAATGGTATATATTCGAAATTATTGATTCTGTGACTAATAAAATATTTTGTAAGAAGAAAAAGTGTAATAAAATTATAATTAAAATGCCTATATATTAATCATCTGGGCGTATACAATACACGTATACTACGTGATTGTATACGATTGTGTATTAAACGAGTCTATAATACACACATTTTGTTACAGCTTTCATGCTTTGTTACACACAGGAGGATACTAATGCCGATGGTGAGTGCACACTATTACCGTTGTTGATCCGCTGTAATCGCTAGTCCTGTGTACTATGTAGGTCATACGTCATACCACGGGTCTTATCGATCGTCTGACAACGTTGTCGATGAAACTTGTCGGAGTCTTATACTGTTATTTTGTTTGATTATAGTAAATTTCGATTCGTATGCTAACAAAATTACTTGCGTATGACAAGTCTTTTTTTTATTATTGTAGTGTAAAAGTATTTGAGATATAAAAGTCGGTTGTTTGATTTTTTGATTCATAGTAGATTACGTAACATAGTAATATTATTCGTATATAATTTGTTTCTACCTATTACCTCGGTTCAATTGTTATGGTATATTTTGTAGTATACAGCATGAGTTCATGGATTCTACGATCGATAAGATCTCGATATGTAATACGCATTGTTCATTCGACCGCAAATAACACTACAATTATAAATATAGGCCATTACATGTGGGGCTATGCGCTTTCTAACTGGTCGCATTGGAGGGGAGAGGGGGGGGGGACCTTCCGGTGTTTACTAAATGGGAGTGGGGATGGTGACAAGTGCTTTTTCGACACTGGTGTGTTTATACACTGAAATAGTCTATGGTTTTAGTAAGACGTATGTTTTATAAAAATGTTAAATTTTTTTTAGCTTGGTACAAATGTAATGGTTCTTACGAGTCTCAAATATGTGTGTAGTTTTAATATATGGTAATGGGATTTAAATAATAATTGCTTTAATTTAATTTTGATTGAATTAACTAGCAGCTGAGATGGGTAAGCAAGCGGGTTTATATAATTTAGGTTCGACTTCTTAAAAGTCTACTAGAATTAAATTATTTAATTACATAAATGAATATTTCAATGAGCAAATGTTTACAATATTTAATTTAGGTGAAACAAACTGACTGATACAGTTATAGTATTACTATATTGTACGTATAATATAATATGTCCCATATAATATATGTTATACGTATTTATGTAATGGTTTTCCCTCGATATAATATAAAGAATGTTCTGGATCAGTGTAAGTGCTTGTAGTGTCTGTCGGTAAGCATGATGGTGCTTATAATACTAGAGGTCTAGTTTCTAGATCATGGAGTACTTGCGTTATTAACTGTTGCTTCCAATGATACGATGTATGCGGGGAGGGTGCGAAGCGATGTGCGCAACTGTATGTTTGCTAGATTGTATGCTCATCTCTCTAACCACATTGGCTGCGGATTAAAAAAAAAAAAGAAAAAAAAAACTGTTTTGCGATACAAAAAGTTTTTTTTTTTTTTACTTAACGTCGATAAAAGTTAATTGTGTGACAGAAGTTTATAAGTGTGTTTAAGTTTAAATTTTTATCAAATTTTTTTATACACTAAAAAAATTATAGTTCATTAAAATTAGTTTAAATAAAGTTTAAGATAAAGTTACTGAAATATTGATAGTATCTTTTAGATTTGATATCTTATGGCTAAAGTTGTTTATTGACAAGCGATTATATCGTTTATGTACTGTGATATAAAGTAAATAACCGCACAGCCGTGTGGTTGGAGAGAAGACGACATCGCTATTTGATTCGTCACCGTCGTGGTAGTTTATACGAGTGGTTATTCTGTTTGTCCATCCTAAAATACCTATATTATGGTCGGTACTTGGTTACACGTGTTTGTATATTCATCCCGGATTTGATGGATAGGAATTCGTGAATTATTAAAGCTTCCTATTTTCCTCATAAGAAATGTGATATTGATTGTAGTGGGAATAAAAGATCGGAACATCACAATTACTTGATTACCAATCCTTTATTATGCTAAGATGGTGGTACATACTAATGTTAGGGCCCTATATTTGTGAGCATATAACTATTGAATTACTTGCTTCTTGTTTGAAAGCTCCTAAAAGAAATGTATTATTGCGATTATTCATTAGGTTTTTGAATAAATTAAAATACAGTTTAATTTTAAAATGTTTTATGTTTAGTTAGAATGTAATTCAAGTAACGATAAATTTGTATTTTAGAATAGTTTTAGAATTACATTAGTGAGTTTTCTTGTAAGCACCGAGTTCCTATAGTTGGTTAAACAATGTTTAGTGAATTAATAAAATAATATATCTATATTAAACTGTAGTATGTAGTGTTATTTTGTTGATGATTATACTTATAACGGTAAAAAACTAAAGGGATTCCTATTTACCTACTTAGGAACACGTGTTTCGCAGTAGCCATCATAGGATAGTTAGTTTAGGGTATAAACGGAATAACCGCGGGGTCGCCGATGGGTTAGGGACGCTGGCCCGTTTCCCGTGCTTCTAGTTGCCTAACTGAAGCAATCAAACAGATCATCGATCAATCAACTTGACATTTTTATTTGCTGTTTAATTTAAAAAGCGCTACTCATCAAATCGTAGTAACGATTAAAGTCCGAATTACCGAACGTTTATTACGACATCGTGTATCGCCCCATCCTGAAGTGTCCGCATAGTCTCTATGCGAGACGTAGATTGCCTGAAAATGTATGTAACGTTAATTTTTGTACGTATAGGGGAAATCTTGTACCGAGTGGAACTTCCCATGATGGAGGAGATTACGCTAATATATCTCGAGGACGAGAGTAAGTGTTGGGAGTGGGGCGTAGCTTGCGAGTGCAGTAGCCGTTCCTTACCTCCCGCATTCTGGTTATGATCATCAATTAGAGACGTAGTTTCATTTCAATAACACTCGATTTTTTTTCTATTATTTGTCATTTTTTTATGTTTAGTTGTACTTGTTACTCTAATTCATACGACGCGACGATTAATAGCCTCTCCGCACAAAGTTAGCCATGGAGCTCACGTCAGTCGCGTCATTGTTTGAAGGCTGCGGGGTCGGTCGGTCGGTAGTGGTAGTGGAGGTGAGAGTGGGGCCACTGGAAGCACACGAGGACACAAGAGCCGCCTCTGTCGCATGCCGTCGCTCACGCACGCGATATCTTGCCGGCTCACGACACTCGGAACATCTAACTATCTATCTAACATTACATACAATACGAATTTCTATTTGTCTTAGTTTAAATTTCTTTTTTAGTTAAATAGTGATTTTTTTTAATTGTAACTCTTGGGGTTTTATAAAATTTGCATTTAAAATCGTTTTAGAATCTATAAATATCTATACCAATTGCTTATGAACTTGATGTACTGTGTAAGGTACCTCCTACTAATATACATTTGTGTATTAGTAATTATAAAAATCAATGATGATGTCTTTGATATTATACACTCATCGACAAATCCCAAATACAAGACATTTCTTTGTGAATATGAAAATT
This sequence comes from Lerema accius, assembly GCA_001278395.1. NCBI lineage: Eukaryota > Metazoa > Arthropoda > Insecta > Lepidoptera > Hesperiidae > Lerema > Lerema accius. The sequence continues at coordinate 91,992 of LGAG01028598.1, forward strand.
TTAACATCATTTCTTAAACGTGACTGCGAAAAAAAAAATATAGTCTGTTTCGATTTTCGTAGAGCTACAGGTAATATATCGTACGCGGCGTACGCGCTTCGCTCTACACATTGCATTGTCGCTCGACACCACCAGCATGACAGGTTAAAAATCTTCGGACATTGCATCGACTCGACGCAAACTTCAGTCCGAATCGACTCATTCAGTTGAATATGAGCCTTGTCTCCTCTTGCTTACGGTCCAATTTTCGGCTGAAACTGTGTTGTACGCGCAGTTCTCGTGTTGCAAATTGAACCGTAAAGGAGATTAGGTAAAGCTCATTTTAATGGTTTGCTATGAGTCGAAACGAAACAGTTGGCGTCGAGTTGGTGTAAGGTTTGAAGATGTGGACACGTCTCCGCGACTCATCACCGGCTTATCAGTTTTATAGTCGACGCTGCGCTGGTTTATTTACACTTTTTACTGCTTAAATTTAGATGTGCTGTTTATTTATTGTAAGCTTATTGTCTAGAGGACGCAATTTTTTTGTGTACTAGGGTTTTGAAATTCCGCTTACAGAATTCCGTGCGCTTAAGTCCGCACGGAGTGAATGTTCCGTTTCGAATTTGATTTGCGGACGAAATCAAAATGGAGCATGTAATTTTTTTGGCATATTTTTCAATGCAAGCATTTTACTAATGCGTTAAAAACACCCATTTATAAATACTCTTTTCTATACGCTAGTAAAGTGCTTGCGTAGCGATTTTTATCTTGAAAATTTTTGTATAGTTTTTTACCTCTTGCCGGAGTTAGTGGTTTTTCTAGCGGTAGATTTTTTCGTAGGCATTAAAATTTTTAGATTATTATATCTTAAATATGTATCCTATCAAAGTATTTACAACTTAAAATTAGTTTACAATATAATAAATAAGCCTATATTTAAGTAACGTAGCAAATTGGATAGCATTAGCTGCTAGCCGGAGACCGTCGAAATATAAATAGGAATCCATATGTCCGTATCAATATCAACATACATCCATACGAGCTAAACACCTGTTATCTAATTATAATCCGTCATGTAGTGGCTTTATGATTGTAACGCTAAACAAATAGGTGTTTATTACGAGTTAGATTACGAAATAACTTAGTCGCCATGGATTTGAAGATCGTATGAAGACTAACGCCAAAGTTGGGTGGGAGGTGGGAGACTGATTGGAGGGTTGTGTTGCAGGCCAGGACGAGACTGTGTTGTCGTATGAGACCGTGCAGCAGCTGACGATAACGTACACGCGGCCGGTCATCATCCTGGGCCCTCTCAAGGACAGGATCAATGACGATCTCATATCCGAGTTCCCGGACAAGTTCGGTAGCTGCGTGCCTCGTGAGTGACCTTTGATTATTGTATTTTTTGACTGTGCTACAATGTTGCGTATGGTTCCAGTTTGTAGGAAGTATACTGCTATTATGTATATTAATTTTATTAATACGGGGGGTTCTCTTCATCCAAGTTAGGTAACTTTGTAATAAAATTTTGCTGATCAACTTTAATGTTAATTTTCTATCAAAATTTTGCCTTAGTCTTATTAGTATTAGTAAATACTTTGCACGTCAAACAAAATCCCGTATAATTAATTGTTGATGAACTTGTGAAGTTTGATGATAAAATTTACTTCTAATTGTACCAAAAATGAGTTTCCATTATTGTCTCAAATTCGTGTGTGCCCAAATTCCATGTTCTAAGTCTAGCCATAGACGGACTGTTTCAAGTAGTCTGCTCATACAATCAAGTCCGCCGATCGCTGCAAAATAAAAAGATTTAAAAAGTAAACAATCTTACAGTGTCTTTTATTGTAATTATCGATTTAAAAATAAGACCGACACAAATAAAAAAAAATGAAAGAATAAAAAATAATTTAGGTAATGTTAAAATAAATTTCTGTATACTTCTAAATATTTTTTTAAATTAATGAAATAAATAAAAGTAATGCCAAGATTGTTTACTTTTTAAATCACGACGAAAAAAACAAGGTATAGTTGTATCTATGGTCGTCAGACACGACGCGCGCGCGGCGCGAGTACGAAGTGGACGGGCGCGACTACCACTTCGTGGCGAGCCGCGAGCAGATGGAGCGCGACATCCAGCAACACTTGTTCATCGAGGCGGGACAGTACAACGACAACTTGTACGGCACGTCCGTCGCCTCCGTGCGCGACGTCGCCGAGAAGGTACGGGAATGTACACTGTATTGTGTGGGGGGTAAGGTGGAAAGTGTGTTGACCGCGAGTATATGGTCTTTTGCTGGCGATGTCAAGTCTAAATCTAACTGAATCATTATAGGTATTAAAAGTTTCCTTAATAAGAAATTATTGCCATAAAAATTAAATACAAGTATCCAATAGAATGAGCAAGAAATCGAAAATTTTTAGATGGTGATAATGTAAGAAAACATTAAAAAATTCTATCTCCTAAACTATGCAAAAACGGTTAACATACATGGGAGTGATTCCGATACTACTTACCGTGAGGCATCTAAATTTTATCTTTGGACGTCAACTGCCCGGCCACCCTATATAAAAATGCATTTTTTTTTAACTTATACAATGATTAATCGAGTCCTTAGAAGGAGCTCTTTTTATGGGAAAGCTGGTATTTTTTTCCATAAATAGACTAAATATAAATAATGTGTATAAATTAGAATCGAAAAACCGTAAATACATTATCATTTTGTTGTCTATTTTTTTGGCCGTAGACTTTAATTCAGTGTTTGCTATGTTCCAGGGTAAACATTGCATTTTGGACGTGAGCGGGAACGCTATCAAGAGGTTACAAGTGGCTCAGCTGTACCCTATTGCCATATTTATTAAACCAAAGAGTGTAGAATCTATTATGTGAGTATCTATACAACTAAATTAAATTTAAGTGTCTGTTTGTAATATTAAAATCACCGCTTTTTAATTAACGCATACGTATGTCATGTAGACACGGTACACGTAACAAAAAA
>LGAG01028598.1:114794-129138 GCA_001278395.1 Lerema accius
ACCCCGCGCCGCCGGAATCAATCACGTATTTCTGTACGGATGTTGTTTTACTGTTACGGGCCTAGGACTAGAACCATTGATACGAGTACATCCCTACTAATATTATAAATGCGAAAGTAACTCTGTCTATATGCTACGCTATCACGCCTAAACCACTGAACCGATTTTTGTGAAATTCGGTATGAAGATAGAACTAAACTTGGGAAATGACATAGAGATAGTTTTCATCGCGAAAAAATTGCGCGATATAACCGAAATCCACGCGAGCGAAGCCGCGGGCGGAAAACTAGTTTTATCTATATGTAGGTATCTAGACTGTCAATTTTAGATTTAGACTTGTCGTAAAACCAAAACAAATTATGCCCGACTTGTGTCAGCTGATAATTGACAGTCATGGGGATGGGAAATATTAATCGAATTACTAATTGTTCGAATATTTCTAGCCAAATAAAGCTTAATGAATGATGTCTATAATTGTTCTTTTGTTCGATTACTTACCTATGATCAATTTTTTTGTGTTATAATGTTGGATATTTTAAAATAAATTATATACTTAATATTAATTATAAAGAGGGGAAGAGACGAATAACACAATTTTTTGAGTCCATAGTGACGATAATTGTAACTGTCAGGCAACGTTGCTAGCTCAATCTTACAAAGTGTACCTACTGTAAGCATTCTGTTTACAATTTTGCTGCATTAAATATAATTAAAATCATTAACGCAAAGCCCGTTTCTGAGTTGATAAGTGTACGCTCATCTCAATAATCTGTTGTCACCATGAAGTGATGAAATCGTTTACTCGAAGGGTGTGCATGACATAAAGGTACCTATCATTTTATTTAAATTTTTCCGTAAAACACATTCTGTTGTAGGTACTATTTATAACAACTCTATTTTACCTAGCCCAGAGGGCTTACTACAATATCAATTAGTTTATTTAGAATATTTCCTTGTTATTTCGTATTGATATCAGAACGAAAACGCAGCCCTAGTAGCATCAATCTACAGTCCGATTTCGAACTCACATTTCAGTAAAATTTCAACAGCGTAAGACTTTCAAAAGTTTCATTTCACTGAAGTTAACTTCAACCTACAACTAACAAACATCGATACATTAGTAAATGTATTTTTTCTATTAGCAATTAGTAATTAAACAATAGATGATCGAGCGAGTCGGTAAGTAGTAAATATGCAGACGGCATTCCCTTCAGATAGAACAGGTTGGGAGAAGCTGCGCGGGCGCAGCATTACAATGTAAATGGCACATTCGTCTACAGGTGCACGCCATGCCATGTGCCACGGAGATCTTGAACTCACCACGATATACAAACACTAACAGTAGTGTCCACAACTGTATGTACCTACTTCATTTCTGATACCTACGCTCGGAGCATACAACTTTACGCTTTTGCACTAAAACACTCCCGAAAAGAAACTGAAATAGGCACCTACGTAACGTGAAAAGTGACTATGTTGTGTTCTTCGAGCGCTCTCTGTGGAGTTTAACTACTATTAGTCTCTCTATATTGTGCTACTTACTGCTACAAACATTTTACACGTGGTTTTAAAGTGTTTTGATATTCAATACCTAGTTTGGAAGAGGTTTGCGTGGTGTAGTACACAGTACACACCTAAGATTATAGATGGCGTTATTTATAAATATACGAAATTTTATAACGTGATACCGCTATCTGGCGCGAAACTTATTAAATTAAATGTTTTAGGTACCAAAGAAAAAACTTAATGATAAAATTTTTCAAAATTATATTGTGGTATATATTAGAACTTATGTATTTACTAATTTTACCTACCCTAACATTAAATAAATAACACCAAATAGTGTAAAGAAAATACTCTCGTTATCTTTAACGTATACTGAAATACAAATAGGTACCTATCACACTACCATACTATTCAACCATCGCTCAAGGTAGGTGCTCATAGGAGTAATCGGACGTGGGTACAGAACTCGTAATAATGTTTTAACGTTTCGATTGGAAGCCAGACGAAAATAAAACAAGAGAATAATCATTTAGTGAAGGCACAAATTCCTACAGAAACTGCTGATAGGAGGCTGTGAAGTTTATTATACTCCCAGTTAGGACTTTTTACTTGATCTATTACAAATTTTATTATTCTTACTGAATATTTATTTGATTACATAATTAAACATTTTGATTGTTTTATTCTGTTTTTCTTCCTTTTTTCTTATTCGATTATTTATTTGTCAGTTATTAAAAATATGTATTATCTAATAATGGACCTGGCCGTGAACATGTCTCAAACCCTGCTAAAACATTTTCTTTGCTTCTTGATATTTCTTTGTTTCAGCTTATGTCAGAAAAAAAATTAAGTTTAAGTTTTTTTTGTACCTGTCAAGTGTCAACTGACAACGCGATTTCCCGCCACCAAAGTGACATAATATCCATGTATGTTAATAAGACTTTCAAAAAAATTCAAATCATTTATTCGTCTTAGGAACTAATAGCTCACTTAATTTTATATTGGGTAGTAAAAATAGGTAAATAGCAAGTGCGTAGGTAATCCTGCCAATAACACTTTACAATCATTAAAACTATTGACCAATTTTGACACGGAATCAAAAGTGACTATTGAACGCGGCCACAATAACGGGAGTGTTTCTGGGATAGCTCGTACCTGTGTTTACTCGGCCGGGCGCGGGGGGGCGCTGCAGTCGCCCGCAGTGATTGGTACCAGGTCTGCCCCGCGTGGTACCAGGTCTCATAGTACCACTGCGAAGAAATCCCGTACGAGAATTGAGTATGTTGTACCGTTATTAATAACACAGTTACTAGAAAAATCTGCTTCTTTTTTGTATCATTAGTATTTAGAATATTAAAAAATAGATTTATTGTTAGTAAATACAATTAATACCTATACCTGCCTCGTTTTTTTCGTCGTGATTTAAAAGGTAAACAATCTTGATAAAACTTTTATTTATTTCATTAATTTAAAAAAAGATTTAGAAGTAGGTATACAGAAATTTATTTTTACATTAAATTATTGTTTATTCTTTAGTTTTTTTTTTAATTTGTCTGTCTTATTTTTAAATCGATAATTACATAAAAAAGACAGTAAGTATAAGATTGTTTACCTTTTAAATCACGACGAAAATAACGAGGTACCTATAGGTAAGTATTTGGTCGACAATAGGTACATTTGATACCTGGTGACGCCACAGACTAAAGAATCAACTGACGTCTATGGGCGATCTTATAATTTTATCGACAGTTCGTTAGATCTACTTATTGCAGGCTACTTAGAAAAAAAAATTAATATGACTTTATGATTTTTCTTTAACAATCTTCTTGCAATGATGATCCAGGTCCTCAGAACGGAAAATAGACTGAAACATTATTTAACAACCGCTGTTTATCAATAGTGTATATCGCAAAATTCACAGAGAAAACTTAATTGAATCGGAGCATGTGAATTATAGGGCACCCAATTTATTTTATAACTCGATCCAATAACGTCAATAATCTTATACAACACACGACCTATAAAAGATCGTTAATTAACTCTATAAATACACATTAAAACAAACACTAAATATCTTCGTAAGTACCTAAATAAAACGAAAGATTCTTGCGCAAGTCAACAAACGACCACGATGACGAACGTTTTAGCACTTCCATAAAAACTAAAGCGAAACTACGCTCAATAAATTAATAAGTCATCGTCAAATGCCTTCAATTACAGGACAATAAAGCCGAGTGAAGCAGGTAAACAAAATAGAGCTGTTATAAATTTTACAAGAGCAGTTGAGCGTCCCACTCAGTCGCATAATGCAGTTTTTTTGTCGAGTTTTTGCTCGAAGGCATTTGCTTTGTGGGTTTACTTCCGTCAGTATTTTTTATGGTGGCGCTTACTTCGTCACAAAAGCTTTGATATACGAGCCAAAATACTGACGTAGCGCCATCCTCGGCACCTTATTTGTAGAAATTTACCGCATAGATCGCAGCCTTAGTTGCTGCTATTATGTAACTTTTAATTAGCGATTTTTAGGATTGAAATAATTACGTAACTAACTTCATAATTATGGGAGTTGTCGTCATTAATCATCTTTTAATTTCCACTGTGGGGTTAGGCCGATTTTTTTCTAAGAATGAAAAGGAATAATAGTACCTAGGTAGGTACCTAAGTTATTTCATGCGAACCTATTGTAAAATTGTAATGACACACACGTTGACGCATAGTGATCGCAATTATCTTTATCGAATGCCTGAATTAGATAAGCTTTCGTAATTTACAGTTTGTTTTCATAAATACAAGTTTATAATTATATTTAGTTATTCTTTAGTATATTAGTTAAATTCAATTTAAGTTATTTATTTCGTCTTACATATCTCGATATGCTCTTGAAGAAACGACATGTGTGTGTTTTAGCCGGGAACATTTTACGTTTGTTCTATCTTACAGACTGGAAGAATTTCGTATATAAGCTATTCGTATCGAGATAATAGACAGTGTTAGTCTTGCCCCGTGTGTTAGTCTTACCCCACCTTACCTTATAAATAAAATGATATAAATTTAATTTACAATGCAATTAATTATTAAAATATATAGACCGTACCCTATCATGGACTTTTTGAAAGACAAATGCATAGTATTATTATTATTAAAAAAAAAGACATGAGAGGGAGTTTCATTCCTCGTTTCTTCTCCTCTACCAAAGCACCTTTACGAAACAGGAGTAGCTTAAAAAAATTACTTGCATAAGTGCATCTATATGAATAAATAAATTAATAGGTAAGGTACAACTCTATATGAATAAATTATTTTGAATTAAGAATTTTTAGGTTGGTAAATTAGGTACCTAATTACTCGAAAGTCTTACAAGGCACGTCCCTTCTCATAATTCAAAACTAGAACAACACTAATGAGAACTACATAAAAAATAACGGTTTAAATTAAAATACATTTAGTCAACTTTCTTAGAGCAAAGATTGCGAAAAAAACCCAGTGTAATTTTCCACGACAAAAAATAAAATATTTCAAGTGAAGCACCGATAGGGATTAGCTTGTTCGGGGTCATTTTTATAAAAGTAACTGTACAAAACGCTTTGCACTGTGGACTGTGTACTTATCACAAAAAGGTACCGTACTGGCTTTTAAACTGCGTTTGCGTTATCTTACAATCTTTAGCCGCAAGTATTGTTCACTTCTTAACTTTCCCCGAGTGTCGCTGTCAATTTTTTCAGTAGGGTAATGTTGGGGGCATGTTTTTGTTTTGCTGTTAGATAAATCGCCATTGTCCTGCAAGCGCCGCCACAGACAGACACAAGCAGTGTCTAAATTCTCCATAATATTCCCCAGAAGCTAAGCCGCACTTACCATTAGCCATTGTTTACTTCGACAATGAATTAAGGTTTTAAACGTAATCTTCGTGAGATGTATCATTGCGCCTTCTATGAAATTGTCGGGCGCTCAGACGATTCTTTCGTCATCGACTTGTCTTTTATCGAGTTATCGTCAAAACTAGCGGTTAATGTGACGTGATTCATGCCATTATTTAAAATGAGTCACCCTTTTACCCCTTGAAACGTGGAAGTGTAATTAGCCATCACGGTATGGGGTGAGCAAAAAACTTAGTTATCTACTTATTGTTGTTTGTATAGAAGTATTTGTAGCGTTGCATTAGTACATTACCCCTGCGGGGGTAAATCAACTGTTTTACAGGAGTAACAAAGAACATAATTATTAGGTTTGTAAAATAAAAAAAATGCAGAAAAAAGTAATCTGTATTGTTTGTTTTGATGACATTTCAAATACCGTAAAATCAGTTTTCCTCGTAGGTCACAGAGGTAACAATACTGGGAAGGTTAGGAACCATTTCTCTAATTGAAGTAGGGTACAAAACGTCGTCCAAATCTTCAATAACCCTCGACAGCAGGTGAATAATGATAATGCACCATAACTATAGTAGCTTAAACACAATTAGCAACTCAACAGCGATTGAATACCCTTCACAACTGTATGTGATTACAAGATTTTCAAAAGCGTGAGTAAATATTTGCCTGTCTGACCGTTTCATGAGGCGAGTTGTGAGGAGCAAAAAATAACTTAACAAGAGAGTCCTGTGGGAGCGGCCGGGGGAGACAGAGATACCCAGGGTCCTCAGGAGGAAGCAGGATAGAGGATGCCACGCCTACAACCACCCACGAAGTCGTAAAGTCCAAATCCTTTGCACGCATTCATGTATCCCAAATCGAAATCGCTGCGAGCGTCGAACCACAGTTCCACGAAGGACGTGAGTCTTCCTCCCTTTTAATAAAGCCTACAATCCTCTGCACCCTCTAAATAAGTTATTCTGCCACGTTCTCTTTTTGTGATCGAGATCATGATGATAAATAACTCCGAAGATAACTTCGGGTCGAGAATAATAATTGATTCTGATGTCTTAACCATAATAAGCGATTCCATGTTTGAATATCTTTGAACTTTTCAGTAGGTATCTTACGCTAGCGTTGATATTGTTTTCATTAAAATATACGTTGGTATCCTATCTGTTTTGTTACTGAGTTAATCCAAATATTATTCATAGTTTCCCACATCAGATTTCCCAACCTTCAACTTTCTACCTTCATTAAATGCTCATCATAATGTAGGTAGGTACTATGTTTCAGTCAGTCTAATTTCTAAAAGCAATGATAAAAAGCAGTGATAGCCTAGTGGTTTGAACGTTGGTCTCCTCCTGTTGAGATCCTGGGTTCAAACCCCACGGCACGCACCTCTAATTTAAAAAGTTACGTGCGTATTAGATACTAATTATCACTTGCTACGGTGAAGGAAAACATCGTGAGGAAACCTGCGCACCTGAGAGTTCTCCATAAAGTTCTCAAAGGTGTGTGAAGTCTGCCAATCCGCACTAGGCCAGCGTGGTGGACTATGGCCTGTGCCCCTCACACTGTGAGAGGAGACCCGAGCCCAGCAGTGGGACATTAATGGGTTGCAATGATGAATGATGATGATGAATTTCTAAAAGTACGGCTGGACCGTTGAAGTATCTCGTCAACAGATCCTATTATACCTGGATACAGTAATTCATAATATCTCGATAAACAATACCTATCAAATCATCGACATTATGAAATTGATACATCATAAGTTATTGCCATATACAAGTGGAGTAAAGAGGTACCTAACGAACAGCGGAAATTTGCACACAGGTGCACTTCATTTATCATTCCTTTCCCTGAAGATATAGTAAGAGAGGCTTCTGTTTGTAAGTCGTTAAGTTGTAAATTTAATCCTGAATACGAGGTAGCTATTCAATTTATAATCTAGGTTATTTTCTTGACGATAGGTCAGGAAAAATCTGTCAAATAGGTCAGGCTACGCGCTATGTAGAGTTTTGTAATTGATTAATTACTGCTTAAACCGTTAAGACTAATTGTCTTCTATAAAATTCGGTCTATTGTTGTGAAGTTATCCAACTTTTGAAACCATTCGATTAAACAGTAGGTAAATGGCTGAACAATTGACTTTAATAATATTTCCTAAATGGATCTCGAAACCAAAAATATATTTAACAAATGCATGTATTATTTATAAAACCTTTAAGAGCAAACATTAGGTACCTCGTAAAACGATAATAATTCTCAGTAGTAACATACGTGGATACAACCGGCATAATTAGGGAAATATAGGTACGTGAAGAATTACATTTTAGACATTTTTAAATAATTCACGCATTGCAGTTTGAGATTTGCTGTAGTTAAACTTTATATGGCGTAGAAATGCAGATTTTTAGGTATACCTATGTCTTTGATTGAAGTACCTAATAATATGGAAGATAAATCAAAACCTACACTAGGTACTACACTACATTTGATATACCGACACGTCAGACAGAAGGCTCCATTGGCAGACAGTGACGTGACATTGTTATCTGCTAGCGAGGGATATTAAACAAATCTATAGTCTATGATTTGACATAAACTTAGTCCAATTCCGACAGAGCGGGTCTCCTTATAAAAATTAATAGGTATAATTTAAGTTTTATTGTTATTTAACCGCGGTCCTAATTCATATAAAATGGAGTGTACAAAACCATTATAAAAAGTCTCGACCATCCCACTTAGATATCTGAGGTAGAGGAAGCATTCTTGTGTTCATGGCCGCCTTCCAAAAGCTATAATTTTACCATCTACATCGAAACAAATTAGAGGGTTCGAGACGCAATAAGTTGCACATTCTCACGTGGACACGGCAAGGACATAACACATAATTTTGACCCATTATTATGACCGCAAATAGCCGATCGACGAACCAGGTTACAGCCAGAGTGGCAAGGTCCAATACTAGCCGTAATAAATCTCACATTTTCTTGTAATGGGATGATCCTTTCTATGTTGTCTTGTAAATATTCTGTATTGATTTCTTTGTAGATTATTTGTAGAAGTAGGTGTTATTTTGTTTCATTTTATTCAGACTAGTACGTCTTTATCATAAGCGATCATCTGTCGTCATAATTGCTAATCTTTTGACAAACCCCGTATGGGTCAAATGCTAAAGATTACTAACTGGACTGTTCCCATACTAACAAATAACCTGTCACTAACAGGAACTACTAACCGACTAACAGTCCCTTCTACAAACCTATTCGAGGTTAGTCAAAAATATTTTTGACACTACAAGCTCGTTTGCTATTCTAATTACAAAAAAAAAGTAAAGTAAATTACAGACCTATTTTGCAAGACAAGTAGACATGATTATTTCACCAATCGTATTAATTTGATGACTAAACCCACGTCTACATTCAAGGAACATATTACTGATAGTCATTGTAACTTTAAGTAACAATGTTGCATTAACTACGACAAAGTAAGATGATAGGTCGAGGAATTTAATTACTTATATTGCTGCGATAAAGTTAATTTATCCGATTAATCCATTACATGTTACATACAAGTCGGGTCGTAATTTTTAGGACATAATGTTTTTGACATGGTACAGGTAATAAACAATATCCACGTGAAGGTCAAAGTTAATTATAATTTAAGTCAATTATAATTATAATGGATGAAATCATAATATGGATTCTAACAACTAGCTAGTCCAGTTCTGTTATGGGCTAAATGATTTTATTAGGGAATTATTTATATGTCTCGATTAATATTAAATGCAAAGTGAAATTGGAAAAATGCATCTATTAGTACATAATGATTAGTCCAGGATTATATTCTATTAATTCGATTAACGTCATTTAATTATGAGTTAATTACAAATGTCTCCGGAACCCCCATTAAACAGGGTTCCTTCTCCGCATTAATAAAAGCATTATCATTATAATGTTAGCATCTCTCTTTTCATTTCAACTTCGTTCTTTTTAAACGTTCTGCTTAGTTCTATAAGTATGCCTTTTTATTATTTTACCTAATAGGGGAAGAAGAAATGTGGTAATAAAGGCGAGGGAGTAAATTCAGCACCCGATTCGATTGCCGGATTCGCGTACCTATATCCACACCTTAAGGTTATAGTTACTTACTATATCAGGGCCCTAAACGTTTGTTAGACTTTCGTAGACGATTTTACATTATATTTTACTTATTCTCCTTAATTACGAAAACACTTCGGCTACGTACCTAGTAGGTACCTACTAGTTAATGACTTGCAGCCATTCACGTAAACTAATATTTAAACGAATGTAATACGACTAGCTTTTCCTACTGATATTTGTCTTTTATAAATGACATGAGGTTTAATATTTACATACATCTCAATACTAATTATTATTAGTGAGGTCACGCTTATTTTCCTTAACAAATACGTAAAGGCAAAAGTACAGATTGTCAGTTGAATATGAATGAGAATAAACGTTTTTTTTTCTAATTTCCATATGACTTAATGTCTGATTGCTATCAATGTTATCAAATTACAGATGATATCAACGTGTGTATTATTTAAACACGTTTAAATAAAAGACGCCACATGGTTTTAGAGGTTATAATATGACATAATATTGTATACCTAATCGACTTTAGAATCAATAGTTAACATTTGACATTCTCAAATTGCTGATAAAGTCAGAATTACCAGATGTTTATAGTCGCGGGCGGAAAACGTTGCATTAAAAGCAGGCATATCGCTATCTGCGTTATTGTGTAAATGGAACGAAGTAAACACTACGTAAATACCTACTATAAATAAATAATTAATTATTCAGTCATTCCAGACTCTCCGTCGTCACAACAAAGTTTTAATCAAAGACAAGTCTTGTGTGGAATAACATATTATTATAAATAAACATTTCTGTGAACACCCGATGTGTGTTGATTATTATTACGTTAGAATACGATGTTGGATTGGCGAATTAGGAGGTATAAGTTATACCTACTTCTGGATATAGGTACAACACACACGGCATGAATCAGGTACCTGCTAAGGCGATAAAAACGTTAAACAAGAGACCGACGTTCCGTCTGCCCGACGCGCTCCGGCCAAATAAAATGTAAAAAGGTGAGCGCTGCATTAAGTGCATATAAACATGTTGGTGCAGTGTCAATATTTGCAGACGTTTTCCCATGGGAACCTGCGCCTGCGCCGGCCGCGCGGGGCTCTGCGCTAAATCACTTCTCCGCGACTTGCCACTTACGAGTCCTGCTTTTCTTTTTTTCCATTCAAATGTCAATTTCTTCCCCACATCCCGAACCATTCTCCTAAACTGACTAAAGACCACTCCGCTCGCTTTTACCTTTTTTCCATTTCACCCACGACGCGACGCTGGATTGCTTGCGAATTCGTCCGCGTGTATTGCTGTAGCTACTATATTTTAATAGCCCTATCGATTAGTTGAATCCTTATCTTTGTCTTGGATAAGGCAAAGCTTATTTTAGATGAAAATTTCCTGACCTTTAATTAGGCTTGAAAGATTATTTATACTTGCAAGATAACCAATGTTCTACTAAGCTATACATACATCTCAACAAAATCATATCCATCAGCAGTTGTAAAAAAGAAATTGTTAATAACATAGATAATTGCAATGAAATTATTTAATATCTTAAGTGCTACAATACATTCCTCACCATTACATGAGAAGAACTAAGCTAAAATAACAGAAACCAAGTTACAAATGATTCTTAACTCATTGTTTGGGAGTTGGATGATCACAAATATTTGTCGCATGATGTCAGAAGCCAGCGTGAACTGAGATAAGGTAATTGTGAATGCGTGTAGCTGTCCCTCGAATATATTGCGGGCAGGAGCGACCGCCCGGACTAGCCCCAGCCTTCCTGATCCATACCGCGGAGATTGCTAACAATGTTATCTCCTCACTTCAGTTTATCTGTTTGTTGAGAGCCTGTTAACTCGATGCAACAGGTGAGTCAGCGAATTTACTCAAATCGTCACTTAAAGCGCTCCGTCACGCTGCATTTGGGTGTAACGTAATTTAGTTTCCCAAGATTAAAGCTTGAGAATCTTAAATCATATAACATTGTGTCATATGTGTTATAGGTGGTATACCTACTCTAGCTAATTTCAGTGATGTTAGCAATGCATGAATCTCAACTGTTACTGAATACTTTTCAAAACATAAATAGTCTACTTAATTTATATTAAAATAGACAAAGCACTCAGGTATTCATAGACACGCAAGCAGTAATAAAAAGAAGGTGCATGGAGGCAACGAATGTTGTATCGAGCCAAGCGTGGTGCCCTGACATGTGTAGCGTGCGCAGGCAGGTATCTACCTGAGATGGAATGTCCGATACGCTTCTATAATGATGTTAAAACAAACTGTTAGGCTGTCATTACCACGGCGAACAACCAAATGGGGGAGGCCCATTATAAAAATTTGTCCCATCCGTTTCGGTCCAAATTTATGGTTATCGAGATGCCCCGTTTTTCTTCGGCCATCGAAATTTTATTGTCCCATGATTTGAGTGGGAATGCAGATAACGATGTTTTCGATTTGGATTCAGTGTCGTTCGGAAATAACCGATCAATGAACATGTTGAGCGGGTTTTATATAACACGGGTTTTAAATAACTACTTATAGGCATTGCTATAGGACCAAATAGGTACCCATCAATGGATACGGAATTTTATTGTAATGTAGGTACCTGATTGTGTTCTACATAATTTAAGTTTTGAAGTTATGAGTTTCATTATGTGAGTTATGTTTCTAAGTCGAAATAAGTTATTACACAGAATAAGTATTTGCTATGGTTTGGCTTTGAAATAATTCTACAGTGATAAGTGGGTAAATATGCATCGCTACATTGTTGCATTTACAGTATCCAAGTAATCTAAGGAATAATTATACCTACGAGTATCTACTGATATTCCTGGCGTATAAACCTGGCTTATATTATCTTATTTTGTTTTCTTCTATCATTAAGCTCCGATCAAAGTTTGTTTTACTAAAAACTCGCTGTTTATAGTGAACTTTTTTAAAACAAAACCTATTTAGTGCAATCAAGTTTAAGACAAATTTAAACCTCTGTTTTACTAAAACATTTTTTCTTGTCAGTAAACTAACTTTGACATCATCTTCTCATACCATGTTATGTTCTAAATTTTGTTTCATTTTTTTCGTAGAAAGAAACTTAGGTGCTTTAGAAGGATTCAAAACTGTAGTCCTATAAAACTTAAATACTTATCATAGCATTACTGTTCTATTGAACCATTCGAGTTACCGTTCGACTGTGGGGTTGAGGACCACACTCATCTTTATGGTAAAATCATTAATCATTATAAGCATTAAGTTCTACTTTTTCTCTCCTCTGTGCACTATGATTACAGAACAGTTAATTACCTACTCCAAACTAGTGTCATTTACCAGTATTGGTCGGATGACCATATTTTACATATCATCGATTGACGTATGACACCTTTATGCCATGAGATTTCCGGTTAATCCTGAAAGAATCATATGTTTTTAGTTTGAAATTGCTACAGATAAGATCCTATTGCCATAAATACAAAATTACATACACAGTAAAACAAACAAAACATATACATATATAACATTTTATTTCACTTTATCCTTGCAAACCCAAACAATAAAAACTTCACCGAAATTGGTTAAGCCGTTCTCAAGTAATTGTTACTCAAACGTTAAGTTTGAGTTTATTTAAATCAACATTTTTCTAAGATAACTTCTAATAGGTACTGTTTTTATTTAATAAAAAGCGTTCACACTTTTTTAATTAATTACGCAATGCCATTGCGATACGTGTGAGAAATAAAATTAACTTAACGACTTAAAAAAAATTAAATTAACGACTGCACATTTTTTCAGTTAAAACCTGACTTCCATGTTTTATGACAACAAGAATGTTATTCTATTTATGCTACATTTAATACAGAAGTCGCAGTTGTAGCCGCAGTCGCAGCCGCAGTCGAAGCCGCAGCCGCAGTGCGATCAGCTCGTTATATACCATATTTTATGAACGCGGCGCGCAGGCTGCGGTATGCGAAACTCGCATTCAGAAATCGCGAACGAATACCAGTTTAATTTCGCACTCGACAAGAATTTACAAACCTTACTCTTTACATTATATTTGCTAATTAATTGTTTGGGATTTTTTTTTTATTAGGGCAGTCAACAGCAGTATAAGATAGATACTAGTAGTAGTAGATAGATAGGATCGTTGAAGTTGATGAGAGTAGATTTATGTCCATTTCTTTGGATACCTCCATGATGAATAATAATACTTCCTACTAATATTATAAATGTGAAAGTTTGTAAAGATGTTTGGATATTTGGATGTTTGTAAGTCCTTCACGCTCTAACCGTTGAACGGATTAAGCAGGAACTTGTCACACAGATAGTTTGCATCCGGGAATAGGACATAAGATATATTTTATCCCCATTATACGTTCCCTTGGGATGAATCCAATATTTTTTTAACTATTCTGCGGGCGAAGCCGCGGGTGACGTCTAGTTATAACATAATTATGAGGTATTATTGGTTGTGTCTCTGCTCAAAAGGTATTACCTATTTTGATATGGCGAAATGTTGTATGCAGTTGGTTACATTCAAATGTGGTTTAAGATACATTTAATATGGCTAACGGTTCAATAAGCATTGAGAAGGTGAAGAATTCAGCTCTCGTGCGGGCTCTACTATAGAGACACTATCGTTCACACCTATGATAAACTATAATTACATCATAGGTTTCGTCCACATTGTGAATACAGCCCCCCACCCAAAAAAAATATATTTTTACAGTCTTTTTTTAATTACCAGTAGATTCGAGGAGTTGAACTATCGTTATCACGCGGGCGCTTTGAGTCCGAGCCCTGTCTTCGTGACAGCAAGACGAATGGTCTGATGCAACCGATAGATAATACCGAGACGAAGAC
>LGAG01028598.1:130677-146240 GCA_001278395.1 Lerema accius
CCACGCACCACATACACACTCGCCACTAAACACCATTACAGTCGACGGTGGTAGCGAAGTGCAATTGATCAGACGTCAGCGACCGCGTCGCGTTAACTGTATGACGAATTTGACGACTCCTATACTACTTAGACCATTTCAAATGAAGTAAGATCCCGAGATCAGTATTTAATAAAACATTACCAGAACGCAAACGCGGGACGCGTCAATGTTGCAGAAAACCTTTAAACATGTTATGCAGGTACGCAGGAATATTTATCAGGTTGAATTTATATTACAGCACCATTAGACGGTAGATACCTAATCTGCAATGTGTAAAGTACTCACATAAATGTCATGATTTACTATAGAGTCGTAAATACTTATGTTAATGAGGTACACTTGCCCGAGCCGGTGTATCGCGTCGATTCAATTGCAAAATGGAAACTCACGGAGCTCAGGCATGCTTGTTTCATTCGTACCTAACTAATATTTCCTTTGCACTTATGCAAATGATGTAGCATACATGGTACTCGTATGTGGTCGTGTGTGGCAGTGGTATGTGGCCAGCAACGCACACAGCGCCGCCACATTGAGCTACGACCGGCAACTTACAAGCTACATGTGGCTGACAGTCACTAGCAACTCGTAGATCTTTGTTTATAACCTTACCGCTGTTAACTGACATTTCAGTAATAAAATAAGATTGACACTTCGGTTGTACGTTAGGTGGATAATGCACTAGGCCTCCGCAATTATGAAGAACGCCCTCAGAAAGAGAGCTTCTCAGATATGACTACTTCAAGCTCGTGTGTGGCGGTATATGTACAAGCAAACGGTTGAAGCAGTACGTCTATAACTAGCATAAAGGCTGCCGGAGGACTGGGAAATTTGAGATTGTTCTGGAAATGTGTATCTTGTCCTATGGTTGGAATTGGTGAAATTAAAGAAAGAAGGAAAATATAACTAATATCGAACACATCAGTTTTTCAGAAAGTTACTGAAGCCGACGATTACTCTCAACTGGCAAGTCTGGCAACCCTATTAATAGTCTTTATAATACCCGAGATTGAAGTGATAATTAAAATGAAATGTCACTTATTTTAATGAACATTTCTCGCGAAACTGGCCCGTAGTTCACAATCCACACCCGTACTCTTGTCACAGAACACGCGGATGAATCACTTTGTTTTGCAGTTCATTCTCCGAATCGATTAACAATTACTATAATTTATATCGCCGATAAAACAATAATTAACAGTCGGTAGTGATACGAGTTGTATAAATTTCCTAATGTGAAACCTAGTGTAACATGATACGGCTGCGAACAGGTTGGTGGTGCACCTGCGAACATCACGTCAACTCTTCTAATAGAACACTCGAATTAGTCTTTGATATTTTCCAGATATCTTCATTTCCATTTGCGCAGTGGAAGCGTGCTGGGCCCATTATCTTCTGGTATAAATAAAAGGTTGTATTGCGATGTAATAGCAGTTTTATTTCTTCAAGAGTTTTAACAACAAACAAATGCTAGACTTCATTCATACTGAGAGAAGAGTAATAAGATAGGCCTTAAGGCTTTAGCTTTAAGGCTAGACTATTACCCAAATCCACTAAAATGAAGTTTTAGTTTTTAGAATGTATGTACAGTACATTTTTTAATTGTCCTTATGATGCCCGTGAATTCGTGATACAAATTACCTACTACTCAAACTTCAAATATTTTTTGTGAATAATAACTGAAATACATGAATTTCCTGAAACTAGAGTAAACAAAATGTGATGAACTTTTGCAATAAAAAGTTGTAAGTGAGAACTACATTGTTATACTCGTACTAACAGTACCTACAAATGTATAAAATTGGCAGTACATTGGTTCATCGCAGCTTCTTGCCTTCATGTGACTTCGCCAAATAAGGGCAGGTCATTGCACCTTGGGCTTTGTTTAAAAAACACAAATCTTTACGTGTACAGCAAGCCAACTCAAGTTGAGTAATGTGACTAAATACATTTGTAATTCAAGAATTTGTGAGGAATTAAAATTGTCGTGTGAGAAAAATTTATTTCTTGCTGTAAATCACGTCATGAGATTGTACTACGAACTTTGCATCATTATTCGATTCTTACAAGAGTTTTAGTTCTTTTAGACATAAATTGATACAGCCTTATGTTTAAAGGCCTGAAATAGACAAATAATGTTAGCCTAATTAAGTATATTAAAGCGAAAATCAGGATTGTTATATTTTATTGCCTGTCAGTGTATTAAATGTTTGTTTTTAACATTACTTCCTCAATCCACACAAGATTAGTAACTGTTTTATACTTCTTATAATGAAGACCCAGTATTGCGTCGACCAATAACTTACAAACAATATTGCACCATAAACTAGTGGTTAAACAACGATTACATTACCGCGACCCATAAATTAACTATTGATATCCAATACCTCGTTAACTAAATCAATTTTGCAAATATATTCATACTTAATTGTTATTGGTAGAACTGAACAGATTTCGTTGTGATCGGTATCTGTATATCGAGGTATCGAGTGTCGCGACTCGTTTCAGTGCCACCAGGGGTCGCTGTGGCTGCCAGGTGTCCACGAGAACATAAATCGTCGATCCACCGTATAGATCACAATCGGAACCAGTTTTATTATTTTAAAGTAACTTGTAAATGACGTAAGGCGCAGGTGGTACATGAGAGACGAGACACACGGTCTACGTTGATGCAGTGTTTACGAATGGGACTTTAAAGCTAGTGCGTGGATAACTTGGACTTTGATGACGTTTATAGACAGAATTGTTAGTAACAATTTGTAACATTTATAAGTATTATCCGACTGAGAGAAAATGGTAATTTTTCGACCACACGTATGTACTCGTATGTATGTATGTACTATGTCCGTTTCTCCGTTACGCTTTACAACGTAAACGGTTTGACGGATTGCAACGTGTGAGATGTAATTGGATTCGTTTAGTCGTGGGAGTGACAGTTTTTTTTTCATTCTACCCTCAAATTTTGAGAAGTCGGGTACTGTCAATTATAGCCTGTAGATTCATTCGATATTCTGTCTGACAGATGTCAATGTCACTGTCAATTGAATGTCAACGGGGAATTCCTTTATATGTGGCTGACGTGTCTATATTAAACGTAGTGCAGTGCGCGTTTTGTAACTACTAAAACGTATTTTCTTAAACTAAAACCGTAATGACAGTTATCGAATTTGATTACATTCCTTTCCGACTTATATGTTTACACTATCTATCAAGTAGTGATATCTTGACAGACCTAGCGACACTGACAGAGATCATAGGGTTACTAGCCACTAGAGTCGACACGGACAATATTAATTAATTAACGCAGCTGATAAAATGTCATCGTCCTATTGTTCATTATCAATACGGAATACCAAATTGTTTTAACTACATATTATCAGTAGCAAGAGGAACAGTTATTTGTTAGGTGTAGGGTTAAAAATAAATACTTTTTTATGGTTTTAAGATAGCAAACGAGTTGACAGTGCCACCAACCCCTGCCGCCCATGGACATCGTAACAAACTTCGACTAGGACTAAAGGTGACTGTTAGTCGGTTAAATAGGTGCTCTTAGTAACAGATTTTAGTGAGAATATTAGTTGTTGTTAATTCGTTAGTTTGGGGACCACGGAAGTTAGTACCTACTATTAGTTACTTAAAAATACTTAATGGTACATGTGACAGTATTATCGATAAGTAGCGGAGCGGCTGTGCGATGCGGCTATGCGACGCGGCGGTGCGATGCGGCCATGCGGCGCGGCCATGCGTCGTCACCGTGCGGCGCGACGACGCGGCGCCCTTGCGTCTACCGACCGCCTATCATTATTCCCATCCAAAGAGCTCAAACGACCTCACATCCTCTCTCGTACAACCAGAGAATACTACAGAACACTCAACAGCATCAGAAATATAACTTTTAGAACCTATCTCAACGTTTGACAACTTAAAAGTTAGGTTAGTTTGAAGTTAACAAAACAAAAAAATATTGATACAAGTGTTCACTATATCGAATGTCCTCTGACAGGTTTATTTTTCTGCGACGATGTGTACCGACCGGATAATGCCCCGAGATCGGGATTCCATTGATTAGGGTTCCGTACTTAAACGGTAAAAACGGAACCCTATTACTAAGCCTTTACTGTCTGTCTGTCAAGAGGCTGTATCTCAAAAACCGTGAAAGCTTGAAAGCTGAAATTTTCAGTAATTACGTATTTCTATTGCCGCTACAACAACAAAAACTAAAAATAAATAAAAGGGAGGTCTCCATACAATAAAAGTGTTTTTTTCAACAAACGAGATTTTCTTTTATACATAGTAGGGAAACCTCAATGCGCGAATCAGAGTCACACTTGGCCGGTTTTGTCTGTCTCGTGTTTTCCTGTAGTGCGCTACGCCAGCGACCCCTGCTGTACCTACCGTCACAGTTCTACCTCATTCCTCCCACTTGTGCTCAATAAATTGAATTCCACGCGAGACCAATACCTAGGTATTCTGTTCTAAGCTTATTTCGTGTTGAACATCGTAAAGATACGACAACAAGATGCTCTTTTCGTATAATACGAGAAAATATTCTTGCAAGTTTCGCAATGTTAACTACCTAACTTTAAAATAGACCCGGAGATAGATAGAACAATTCTTCTGCCAACTTACTACATGATCGGTTCGTTGCCAAAACGTAACAGAATGGAATTCGTTACAAATAAGTTAAGATGTTGACCTCGTTACGATCGTGTCTGATTCCGACCACGTATGTTTGTAAAGTGCATAAATACCGGCTACTTACCTAAGTATTAAGTAGTCAAATAAAATAGGCTAACATGAACATTTCTCTGTCTGTATTGTTCAAGTAAACAAAAGTTAAACAAGATGCAAACCGCAAGTCGCACGTATGGGCCTTCAAAATTGCTTGTATCCACAATCTTTTTACGGTATCTAGTTTAAAACGACTCACAAAGGAAGGTGGTGACGTTGTAATCAAATAAATATATACTTAGCTTCTAACACGTTTAGAGCGTGCAGGAAAACACTGCTCAAATACTTTTAGTTTATAAATAAATGTTACTCGATCACTCGATTTTCATTCGATAAATCGTACTCGTACTCGTAAAAGCGGTTGCGTAATGCTTCTTATAATTAGCTGGCATCTTTTCCAAGGTAATGGATACGTCGAAGCGAGTGGTAATGGTAAGTGGCGAGTGGTCCATACCATATCAGCGTCCATTATTATGGTAAGAGCGCTGGAGCCCGAAGTGGCGTTCGGCGGCAATTCGCGGAAGCTTGGCGACCGAGAGTCTGCCCGCGTCGCACCTGCCGCTTGCTATTTATAAACCAGACCGTACACCGTACCTCGCACATAGATTAAAAGTATGCGGAGGATGCTGCCAACTCGGAGCCTTTTCGTGAATACAAATAAGCGAAGTATTTTGCAATGGAAAAGTTGAGGGAATTGGAAATGTAGTCATGTAGCGTGTAGCTATGTGTGTAGGCATTCCTTTGTGCTCGGTTACTCGTCAATGTTGATTAAGTTATTGTTTATTTACATATTTTTTAATGGAAATAGCTGACGAGCGAGGATTTGAGTCACTGTCCATCAATAAAAAGAAATTAATGGTTTAAAAATATAAAGAGCGTTATTTGGGGACAATATTGCAGGTGTCAAAAAAATATTAACTAATAGCAAAGCTAAAGAAAGTCTATAATCTTAGTTAGTGACTTCTTAAACAGCGATATCAACATGAATTTTAAAAGCACTACCTTGAAAAACCGTCATTTTCCACCAGTTTGGAAAACCGCCATCCGCTGCGAAAATTCCTCAGAGTGATGATCTTCCTCATTCCACGAACAGTACGTGAGTGGAAAAAAGATCATCGAACCGTACTTCACTCGTCGTGAATCCTATTGATGCGGATGGACCTCATTCTATGACTCGGTGTTACTGGAAAACGGACATTGGTAGGTACTCAAGTACTTCAGTACTCAGTTCTCAATGTAACATTTAATTTTCTCGAAGCCGTAAAAAATCACCCGATTCTTTCGTCTTTACTTCTCAACGATAATGAAAGTGGAAAGTAGGTACCATTCTTAAACTGTAGTAAGTCTAAAAATGTGTTTAACTGTTTCTAAAAATAAGAATAAACAAGCAAAATTCCTAGGACTTTGAATCGATAATCTTAGGCACTTAGGTAATTAGATACTAAAAGTGTAAACCAACAGCACGAGACATTAAAAATCAACAGCTCTGCTAGTAGAGCATACAAATAACAGTTGTTATTCTATTTATAGTTACTAAAAGTACTAAGCAAATTACAACATTGAAATTTTATCAACACCTTTGAACATTAAAACGGCGAAGTGTATCTTCTAGAATACTAATTTTACCTACTCTTTGGCTCAGAGGAGCGCGGCGTATTTATTCTACACCTAAGATATACTATAGTATACCTATTGGTATATAATATACACGTAACCATTTACTATAAAACCTACTACAAGTTAATAATAAAATTGCGCAGATTTCCTATGTGATATTTTTCCACAGCGTGACTCTCCTTAAGGTCAGAGACCATTTGAGTATTTAGGTACGTAAACACCAGTGGATTTGTTTTGATATTTTGAGGTAAATCTATTTAATTCGTGACAGATTAACTTTGAGGACTCCTTTTATAAGTATAATGTAGAACGCATGATATTGCATAAAAATGTTTCCATACAAAAAATGTTATAAGCCTGATTTTAAAGCTAATGTCGCGTTTCATAAATCGTTACATTTTGATTCAGAAAACAAAACACAAACTTTTACACTAAGTTTAGGTAATTACACTGACACATTACACACGTCAGACAAAAAGCTCATTGACAGACAGTTGACATTAACATCTGCTACGAATATCGAATTATTGTTTACAAAATGGTCTAATCTCGACCAAAGAACGGTCCTTAGTGTAAATAATAGAAGGTACAGTTTACTTACGTTTCTTTACAAGAGACGGGAAGATGCATGTAAATAAGTAGGTACTAATACTTAATTACTAAAATACTAGATAGGTACCTACTTAACTCTTGAATATCGCCTCATTAGTAGAATTTTTACTTGTAGTAGAAGCTTAAAAAGTAAATTTGAGTTTTTGTTAAGCGGTAGCAGAATAAATATTATTTTTAACGATCAGCGTGGCTAGCTGGCTGTTGGTGCGTGTTTGTACACCGTGTGTCCGACATGTTTACGTAACAGTTCGGATGGAGGGAGCCACTTGCGCAGTGCGCCCGCGCAGCCGAGCGGCTCGCGGCTGCCTTCCCGACAACTCGATATTTACTGATCTATCAGGGTTATCTGTGGTTGTCCGGGACTTGTGGTTTTAGGGAGTGTTCGGGATATACTATTACACTTTTTTGGCGTTCGAGGAATGTTGGTAAATTTGAAAATTTACATTAAAACTAATTTGAGTCGTAATTACAAATAAAGTTTTGGAGGTGAAGAATACACAGTAACGTCTTTGTGTTCTTCTCCAATTAAACTTTAACTATGGCAAATCTTAAACACGTCCTATATTATGCTTAAAAAGACGTCCAAAACCTAACCCTTCAAGTCATTAATACATAGATTTAATTCTAAAGAAAGTATTGAATGCCAGTCACAATTACAATCGTAACTTATCACGCAGCGCATCGCATACGCAGTCATTATTTTAGTGCCAAAAGGGTCGCGTCCTCCGCTAGAGGTCGCGAGCGCTACATCTAAAAGTAAGTCGTAAAAAGCCTGCAAGGTGAACTGAACTGTTAGACAAAGCCTCATCGCATACTGGACTAATTAGGCTCACCGTGCAGTGGAATGCCCCGCAGGGTACGACGATAATTGCAGACTGTGGTCCGCTCGCGGCCGTCGTGGAGTATCGCGGACGAAGCTTTAACGCACGTATTTGTATCCGGATTCTGCTGTTCATATTGTAAATTTATTACACTAATCCGTTACGTGCTTTGTGGGCGCTAGTGGCTATTTCTTGAGCGCTTCCGTAGTTTAAACCGTTGGTCTCCGTTGTGTTGTCGTTATGCCGTTTTAAAGGCCTTTTGGAGGGTATGAAACTTCCGACTTCTAACTGGACTTGGTCAGTAATTCTTCCGCCAATCCACACTGGAGCAGCGTGGTGATGTATGCTTTAAGCCTCCGCAGTTATGAAAAGAGACCCGTGCTTTAAATGTTGAGTCCAAAATCGTTGTATATTTTAGTGATATACTTTCCGATTTCTGTAAAGACATGTATAGTTTTAAACTGAGATAACGTCAATGGGTCTTACAAAATTATAACTATGTACCTATGTTGTTTTAACTAACATGAGTTAAAATGTTAAATTACTGATCACAATGTGAATTGTCTCTCACTCGACACACGTATGCCGCGAATCGCAACTAATGAGAGTTTTAGTGCTCCACATACTTCGTACGTTGATTTATCACTTTGTTTTTTAAAACTACAACATTAATCACAGATAATTTTTGATAAAGTAGCTCAACTCTTGTCTTGAGTGATTAAGATCATTTTTTCATATGCAGCCATCGACAAATGGCGTTCTTGGATTAATTAATATGGCCGTACTTGCAATAGTAGCAATTTACTTAGCATGGATAGGGTCATTTATCTTTTATTAAATGAGAAGAGATTTATTGAGTGCATGCTCTGTGGATTGCTGCGATACAACCGGCTTAAAGTACCTATCTAGTTAAAGTCTACAGTTAAACAAGGGATGGGATGCGTTGGTAAGTGTTTGACGCATAGGTTAAATAAAAAAGTTAGGATTAAATAGGTAATTTGTGATAAAAGTATTGTATACATATCTCTAGATATCTCGTAGGAAGGTTCATTGGTTACTGTCAATGGTACATAGTGGTAAAATTTCTAAGATGCCAAAATAATTTTATCCTGAGAAGTATCTACACGTATTATTTTTTTACAATTTACAAACAATTTTTTTTAAACTTTTGTAGAACGGTTTACAAAAAATAGGCTAGATTAGGTTAGGTTAGTTATAAGCTATGCGATAAGGAAAGTTAATTTTAGTGCAGAATATTAATTAAAATACTGGTACGACGATTCGACAAGCTAACCAACTAACAAACTGACGAGCCGTCGTGTTGACGAGTCAATGAAATGTCAACAAATTAACGACGACGAGCCGATACGTCGACGATGAGTCGACAAACGAGCCGGCTACACAACGCGCGACAATGAGTTGATTAGCCGCAGAACGTGACAACAATGAGCCAAGGAAGCAATAACCTGAAGACTTGAGGAGCCGAAGGATTGATGTGACCACCAGAGGGTTAATGAAAATGTCGATAAACAAAGCTTATTGACAATCCAACAATCCGACTAACAGTCAAGCGTCGTGTTTACTAGCAAGCATAGCAACGAGCCTACTAGCAGACGAGTAATGACCATAGAGCCGATTAAATGACAATGAGCCGACGAGCCAACGAGCCGACGCGACGAGCCGACGCGGCGACTACGAAGCACAGCTCGGCCTTCGAGAGTCAAGAGGCTTGTTGCCACTTTCACTCAGCGACTCGCAGCTAAGATGAAGTCACGTTGGATGCGGTATCGCTTTTACTCCACTTAGCAACAACACTAACAGCTTACGAACTGTTCGAAGGTCGACGCAAGGTGAAAATAAAAACTCCACCTATATGTGTTAGTCACAAAAATACAGTTAAGTTTGTGGTTTTTATAGTGTTATTAATTTTACACGCAACATAACGAACTCCGTTTGTTTGGTAACTGTAAACGTTATGGTAAAATTACAAAGATTTAAGGGTGGTTTTTTGACAAGGGATAATATGAGTCTCCCTTAACTGTAGTTCGTAAAAAATTGGATTTTTATCCTTATTATTGTGAATGTAAGGTTCATATTTCAATAAGTGGCAAAAGCTTATTAGTACGGTATCAAACGCGTAGTCGTGGTGATGATCATACGGTATACAAGATATTTAAAAAAAGAACGGAGCATCGAGCTGATGATACTTGACCTAATGCTCATGTAAGGCCAGTAACATACAAAACAGTATAAAATAGGCATACATACATAAAACATAGCCTAAGTTTAAATAGTAATAGTGACTTATTTTGTTTCAAATATTTTTAAATAAATAACGGTAACAAGAATCTATACTAATAATAATAAAGCTGAAGAGTTTGTTTGTTTGAACGCGCTAATCTCAGGAACTACTGAATCGATTTGAAATTATTTTAGTGTAAGATAGCCCATTTATTGAGGAAGGCTATAGGCTATATAACATCACGCTAAGATGAATAGGAGAGGAGCAGCAATAAAAAATATTGCGATAACGGAAAATTTACACGGCCGGAGCCGCTTGCGATTACTAGTATAAATAGAGGACAGTGAAAATATTTTGTAACTTTATACCCTCCTAACTAAAAACTGCCAATCCGCACTAGGCCAGCGTGGTGGACTATGGCCTGTACCCCTCACACTGTGAGAGGAGACCCGAGCCCAGCAGTGGGACAGTTATGGGTTGCAATGATGATGATGATGATGATGAACTAAAAACTTTAAAAGCCTTCTTTTCTAGATGTTTCCTCGGCTGTAAATGGCTGTTTATACTCGTAGCATTCGAACTAGGAGTGCATAAAATACAGTCATGTAGGTAGGTACATAGAGCGTACATGCGTGTCAAACTGGTATTGCGTAATATAAGGTCGGCGCCAAGGACGCGAGTTCGTTGCCAGAAAACTGTCTAGCGTATGTCATGGGGCAAGTGATTAACTTAGCATTATTCATAATGCCCGGCCAATATTAACCATTAAAAACTAAGTTACAACTGCGTCGGTGATGGAAAATATTGTGAGGAAACTTGCACACCTGAAAGTTCTCCTTGAAGTCCTCAAACATGTGTGAAGTCTACCAATCCTCACTTGGCCAGCGTGGTGAACTACGGCGTACAGTACGTCTCATTGTGAGAGGAAATCCGAGCCCAACAGTGGGACAGTTATAGGTTAGGATGTCAATAATTATAAATAATACAAGGCAAATCAGGCTAATTAATTAAACAATAATTTGATGAAGCTATATTTATAATAATTATATTCCTGTGGTAGGCAAAGTAATAGGTATATTTTATGAAATCTATTTAGAAAAAACAAATCAAGCAACTAAAATGGAAGACAAGGTTTGTTAGGTAAAGTTGCTTTGACTTTATTAATTTGGTCGAAGGAAGATGAACGGGGTTCCAACGATATCTACGATATACTTATACTAAATATGAAAATTTTGAGTCACCATTCAATTAACAGAATAATATAGTGAACAGATGAATAGTAATAAATAAGTATTTATTAATCATTTGCTACGACTTCACTTTGCATTACTTATATTGTCCGGGCATTATTCATAATGCCACAAGTTATCACTTTGCACAAACATACATACTGCCTTGGTTTCCACTTCACTTGCGCTCGTGCCTATTCCTATTAGACTAAAGGTTCTTTTTTCTTTAAGAAAAAAGCTACGATTACTCCTGTTTAAGTTATATTTAGATCAGTGTATCTTCGCCATAGAACTATATTTTTAAATTAAGATTGGGACTAAAAGAAGTAACTCGTTTATTCTTACGTCTCTTTCTAACACTTAAAACAAAGCCAAAGTTTGAAAGAGACGCATATATTAAAAATTGTCGTTTCGTTTACAATCATGTGATGAAGTACCTAATATTAATTTTATTCGATTACACTGCTATGTGAAGCCTATAACCTGTTTAATACGTTAGTATCTTAGAGCCAGTATTATTATAGAGCCACTGAAATGTCTAAAACCTTAAAGAGCCCTATGATTCCTCACAGGAAGTACATTTTGATAAAATAACTGCTCCAGACAGCGAATGACGCTGACGCGTGCTACCTACTATTAACTGTCTTACTGCAATTCCCTACAGTTTAAGTTGCTTGTCAATCATAAACAGCTTTCTTTTATTAAATTATTAATAGGCTCCGACCACGACTGACGACTATAATGCATCCTTGCATCTGACAGTTTGTGTGAAATACTCCCTTAAACGTAGTGTTTTAATTTGCATTTTATTTTAAAAGTTATATTAAACTTACCTAAGTAACATAATAAATGTAGGCCTCTGCATTTTTTTTTTCATGTAAAGTATAACTATACTAAATCTGAAACTTATAAATGTTATAGAAGATAACGTAACAGCAAAAATGTTTTTTATTTTTTATAATAAAATCGATGAGTAGGTACAAAAGTATTTATCAAATTAATAAAATATGAATAAAAGGAAACCTCATCTGCCAACGGAAGGGGGAAAGCGCATTTTAATGAACATAACATACGTAAGTGATTCTCTCATAGTCGCTGGCTAATTTAAATACTAGTTTGTAGGAATTTGTCGAGGTAATGCATCTGCTGGCGCGTGAGGCTGCGGCGAGTGCGGCGGTGTGACGAGTGCGGCGGTGCGGTGCACCGAGTGCGGTGTCGTGGTGCGTCGGTGCGGCGCGGCGGTGCACTGAGTGCGGGCTCCTCGGAAATAACAGGATGGTTGCGATAAACTAGTAATAATCTATTAGGTGTTAATATTATGCCTATTTAATTTAATGCTTTATGTTAACTTGACTATTACGCGTGATAATAGAAGTACCTACCTAATAAAACAAATGAAAAAAATATATAAATAGGTAATTAGATTATTTAATAGATCGGTATATTTTTTATGATATTTTTGTTTATTTAGGTAGGTACTTTTCACTGAAAACAACTATTTAATAAAAGACAATTTCTGTTAAATTCAAATAGTGTGTTTAATCTGTTCTGTACTATTTTAAGATAGATAACATTATATTTAAGAAAAAATTACAATTGATTTTAGTCATGCCGAGTGCGTACTGCGTACCTAATTAACTCTAATTAAAATCCAAATTAAATCAAAAACTGATATCAATCACTTTGTTTTCATTTAAACCAAATTAATATTAAGCAATTCAGATTACAGATAGCATTCAAGAAACGCGACCAACAAAAAGCCTTCGCTACACTATAGCTTCGGAGAAAAGGGCATAAAACAAATAAATATCAAGTGGAATTAATAGAGGGAGCGCAGCCGGGAGCTGTGCAGGTGGTATAAGATATGTCATCACCGTTATACAGTCATGCATTTTTACTAACAGGACTAACCTGTACTAATAGTACTAACTTCCGTGGTCCCCACACTAACGAATTAACGACTAATATTGTCATTAACATCTATTACTAACAGGACCTAATAACCAACTAACAGTCCCTTAGTCTTATTCGTAGTTTGTCACGATGTCCATGGGCGGCAGGGGTTGGTGGCACTGTCAGCTCGTTTGCTATCTTAAAACGATAAAAAAGAAAAAAAAATTGCATGTGACTGCACCGCACTGATACAGTTCCTACGAATACAATACTGAGATTAATTCGTAGTAGTCGTACATTTTTTTAGGTAGAAAAATATAATAAAGTTAGGGTTCAGAACAAGAAAGTGAGGTAAATTTTTACGTTAGGTATTTATTCGATCTGACGTACTCGTATGTCACCAAACACGGTCTGCCGAGCGATGTACCGGGAAAAGTTATCATTTTTTGTTAACTTTATCTTTTTCCCTACTACGCTTTTTTGCTCCGAAGACTTCGTCTATATATTTTTTGGTCTGTGGTGGTAAAACGAAGTATTTTATTTTTTGTAAGATGTTTTTTAATTTTATATTTTGTGTGTTATATAATTATTTATCAAAGAATACAATGTGATATAACAGTCGCCTGATTAAATATAAATGACATAATATCACAAAATTCGAATTACAATATAAAAGAAAAGTGGAATGATTTAAATTACTGATGTAGGTAACAATTTAACAAAATTAAAGTCTTTAAACGAAAATAAAATTTACATTAACTTGTGTTTTTATTTATTAAGTTTATGTTTAATTTAAATTTAAGTGATGTGCTACGCGCTACGCAAAAAAATACTATTACGCTACGGGCTACGTAAATATCTACTTCAATAAAAATAGTTTTTTATCCTAATAAATTTCAATATCGAAATATTATTTGCAAAATAAGTTCATATCATTTCCTTCATATTATAGTAAATAAAAAGATAGAGATAAATAGAGACTATCTAATCTACTGCCTCTTAACCGAGAAAATAAACATCGAATGACTTAAGAGTAAACTTCTGTCACGAAAACTGCAAACAAAAAATTACAGTGGTGTAAAATACTTATCATGTAACAGATAATTACACATTACAGTAACACAGTAACTACACATTTAATTAATAATTGAAAAGCGGTTAGTACACCATAGATATGTATGTACCACAGATAACTAAACCACCGGTCGTTTTGAACTGAATTTTCCGTGAGCGATTGATTATGAGCGGCTCCAACTACCCCCGAGGCATGTGGAATGCTATGTTTATAATTATTAGTCCGTTCTGCCTTTCATTTACTACGCATTTCATGTTTATTTGACAGGAATATATCTAAGTTGAGGTTTCTTCGCCAAATGGTTAAGTAAAGTCGGTAGAGCCAAATGGTTAAGTAAAGTGTGGCATGAAATGCAGGTAAATAGGCACTTAAATATTTCAGATATTTAGTTAATACTTCATTTAAATTAAATTGTAAATAAAACTTCATATTATCAGAGTAATACTAATACCTAATAAATTAAGCAGTCGTTATAAGCCACAAATTTTACTTTGAGAGCTCGAGAAATTAAGATAACTTGTAAAGAAGAATTCCATGCATAAACCTGCATGCACGGCTGCACGAATGCCTCTCAGCTATTTTAATTACCCGCATTACTCAGATTTTTACGTCCTTTACCACACTTTCTTCCTATGTCCAGAACATTAAAACATTAAGTTATTACGTTAACAGGTTTAGAGAATACTAGGTAACCGCCCTCGCTTCGCTTCGGTGGACCTTTTACCTGCTATAGCGCGGGATCAACAACGTTTATAACAATTTCGTTTAATAATAATTAATTGAGGGTTAATAATTCAATATAGTGACAATTTTTTTGTACCTTGGATTACATTATTGCATTTTTATTCGGTATCCCAATTAAAAAAAAAATTAATATGGCCTGTGTCACTCAATGAAGATGCAGCTATTTAATGGGTAAAGAATTTTTAAATCGGTTCAGTAGTTTTTGCGTGAAAACATAACAAGTACATACAAAAACACCAATCTTTACAGTATAGTTAAGTATAGATTTATAAAATTCGTTAGGAAAGTTAACTTTTGAATTAGTGTTCAATTGTTAACTAATTCAACTTCCTTTACAAACTTACAGGAAACTAGTTAGAGATAAGATGTACTTAATAGGAGTTATAGGACATCATTATACGAGTAACAATAACCGAAGCTATATCTTGTTTTTTTCGTCGCAATTTAAAAGGTAAACAATCTTAGTGTCTTTTTATTATAATTATCAAAAAAAATTAAAGAATAAACAATAATTTAATGTTAAAATAAATTTCTGTTTACTTCTAAATATTTTAAAAAAT
>LGAG01028598.1:156814-168727 GCA_001278395.1 Lerema accius
ATTCATTTAGGTATAAATGATACATTTTATGCACGTATTTTTTAATCTACCCCCGTTTCGTAAAGGTGCTTTAATATGGAGGAGAAGAAAGGAAAAGGCAACCCCCTGCACATATTTAAAAAAAAAAAAATAACAATAACATTTTAATAAATTTTTTTTCGTATAACCTGAGTGGAATCGATTGCAGAGCTGTTCATTTCCATGTATCTTTGTCATTTATATATTCATTTACACTATGAACTATACCATCAATATTCCAATTATATTATGGTCCGTTGAACTCTCTTTGATATTTTTGATAACAGGTCCTTCAAATCTGTTAACTTCTGTAATCTCTCAATAAAATCTTTTAACTGATTTACGGAATAAAACGATTGCGTAACTTTATCGAGTTTCGGAGAATTTTAAATATTGTAATTAATAATCAATTAATTTTGCCTGTGTAAATTTCCCAATCAATAAATAAGTATTTTTTTAGTTTCCAAGATATAAAATGTAATATTAATAAAAAATAAACTCAGTCGTTCATTAAACATAATATGCGTATAAACTTTGAATTCATCGAACGCTTCGAACATATTTTTATTTAATACTAACAGTACAAAGTTACCGCTAAATTACTAAGTCCAAGCACAGCTAACGATGTGCTATGTAACTTTAAAATACATTTACATAATAGACAACTTTAAACATCGACTATTTTTGTACGTTTCAATACTGTACGTAAAGTCACGACAAATTGCAGATAGCGTACAAAAAGTAATGAAACTGCATCCGTCAAATTGAAATTTCCGAGATGTGTTATCGTGGCGGCTACCGGAGCCGTTACGCGCAGATAACAAACTGTTGTTCTTGTTTTTTTATAGTTTTTTTGGCGCGTGTCTCCACGATCCGTTATACGCGCGCCGCGAAGTCAGCGAAAGTTAGAAGTCGTTCGGATTTTATACCAGTTTTTCTTGAGGATATATTTCTGTGCGCGTACACAACCTTCCTTTGTATAGATATTATCTACACTGAAAACTACAGTACCGATTAGTTGGTTATTATTTAAATGTATAATACGGTGAAGGGGTTAATTTTGGGCTTCCTTTTAATAAATAATTTAGAAACGTACAAGTTTGTAATTTGGTGTAGTAACAGCCAAATTGTAGGAACAAACTAAGATATTTTACATTTAATAAAAAAAGATATCCTACATTTACCTAGACTATATTAAATCAAACGGAACAGATTGTTGATAGGAATCTATAATTTTTCATAATGCATTATCGTTCAATTTCGTAGACTAGTGTATAAATAATTATCGAGCACTTTAAAGCTGTTTAAATTTATACAATACTTATAATAAATAAAAATTATACTAATAATAAATACAAAGGTAGGTTAACCACAATAGAATAAATAATTGCTATGTGACGCCGAGTAGCAGGTGTGAGTTTAATGTAAACTAATTTGTATATTACACATAATCTTCTGTTTACTTATATTTAAATATGCTGAACGTCGCCTTGCTTTAAATAATTATCAAATAAGAGGAAAAATACCTCGGTGTTCCCTGAAGTACTGTTGTATAGTTGCAAGGTTTAAAATGATTAAATGTTAGTGTAAGAACGGGGGTTCAATTCTGTTAAAATAATGTATTTCACTATTAAGATTCTCATGAGATTCGACTGTGATTAATTTATAGTGTCAAGTATTATTTATCATCTACACAATGGTCTTATGGACCAAAATTATATGCCAAGATCCAAATAAGATTCAATTAAAGTTAACTAAAGTAATAAACTTAACAATTCTTGTAACTACTTAATTGTAATAAAATGATCACAGTTACTAATTGTATTATTTTTCAAAAGTAAATACCCTATTTATTTATAGATAGACAATAGATATAAATAACATAAAACATGTTAGACTTCAATTCAAAAACCAATGTGTTTTTAACATTATGTCATGTTAATTTAGAACAATTAAATTACACTTGACTCTAACTAGAATCTTAACAGCAAAATTCCCAGCTAACAGAATAGTTCCTGAGTGCGCATTAGTAAATTAGGAGTAGCTGTGAAACCAGAGAGGGTACGATCTTCGGAGCCAAGCCGTCTGCCACCCACTACCAGCGGCGTCCTGTGACTCACCACTTCACATCTCATGTACGTAATTAGTCCATTACCACGCACGCACCACTCAAATGCTCAATTAGATCAACGACCGTCGACAGCGGCGCACATTACCCCCCTTCCCCCCTTCCCCCATATTCCTCCTCCAACTCAATGGAACTCAGGATAACGTACAAGTACTTGTAATTGTCGTATGCCATGTCGCATGCTTCGTGGAAGCCAAGATTACTTTTTAACAGAGTTATGATTTTTATTTGTATGCCAGACTGTTCATCTGTTTCCTCCTAACTTCTGAATTACTTAACGAAATTTGTTAATTGGCTGACTTGTGTTACAAGCGTCTTAATTGCTCACTAGTTTTAAGCTATGTTACGTTAATAAGTTGAATATTGCGCACTCTAAAAGACATAAAGTTAAGACTTAAAAAATGTGATAATGATGTCAAGTTTGGTATCAAATTAAACAGATTAATTATCATAATTCAGCAAATGTATCTGGTAAACTGTCACTCGTTAATTAACTTTCGTTACAAGCTTTTTACCGCGAGATATTTCTTCATATTTTGATTAAAACATTCGCATAAACATACTAGCGGTTATTAAATGTAGAAAACAGTACACATATAAAGTAATATTGGTTGCAGCGTTCATTTTGTTACACGCTCTACTTGAATAAATTATAGGTCAAGTGTTAACGTGCCATTATTTATAACACAGTTGATAAGTCGAGAATACGATAGTAAACTGTTTTGTAATGAGGAAAGGGAGGACCAGAGCAAAGTACCTACCGTTAACCACGCCGGGAATGTCCACTGATTACACTAGAACATTATCATGCATAATTAATTCATAATACAGTGGTTAAAGAGATTATTTGTATTGTTTTAATTGTTTAGATATTAAACTGTGATATAGATTTCTGTGTAAAACAATATGAATGTTTACAACATTTATACAATGTATTGCTATTTTATGATATAAGATAACAGTAACGTCATTCGATTGCTATATAATTATATTAAATTACTTGGTATACGAAACTATGAAGCAGTTATAATCTTTAATTATTTATAATGAACCTCGTAACTCTTATAGTTTCGCCATATTTGTCGATAGTCGGTGAGTCCTGGGTCTATCTCAAAAACCTTTGGGACCTTTAGGTTTAATTTAAATTTAGTTTATTTCAATGTTTATCTTTTCCCTTGACTGATATTTCATTACACAATATAAAATGCCCGGGTTCTCCCAGACACTTTGTGAAAACCTTAAACGTCTCTCAGACGCTTCCTAAATTAGGACAAATCTAGGGATCTGAGTGTATTTTTTTCAATCTGAAGGTATATGCGATGACAAAGCTCATGTGAAATGTATGTTTAGATAATTCACCATCAGAATAATTAAGATTGTCATTACAAAATACAGAGTAATAAATAACAGAGGGAGCAAACATTTTTTGTTTTTTTTTTGGTTATTTATCGAGATATGTAAAAAATCGTAGAACAAAATGTTGTTGGGATGGATTGGAGAAGCTGCCTGCAAGAGATGATGCGCTATTTTCAATTAACCCTGTATATGAGAAGCGTTAAAATGTACATAGAAATTATCTTTATAACAAAAGTTATGACATTGATATAGATACATAGTGAAGTGGGCAATAATAGCTATGTTTTAGAACAATGTCTGTCAGGTCAGCTAGTAGGTAATTAATGAAAATATCTATAGCTTATATTGATCAATTTACAAAGCTGTTTTACGTAACTACACGTCCGTTTGATTCCAACATAACCATATTTTTACAATTCAATAATAACATTTACAATAAGGAATGATGACCCGACTATTGTCTCGGAGGAATCCAAGCAAAGAAAACCTAACAAATCTAATATTTTTCTGCACTTCCACATTCCAACTAATGCTCTTATTCTAAATCTTAACACACTTATTACTCTAAAAGACTGTACAGACTTCGTTCTGCGCATATTTTATCATTTACACTTTAGTCGATCCCTTAGTTTTCCACTACTCCTAACCCTTCAATTATCATATAATCTTTAGTAAATACTAAATACTCATCATTGGACAACTTTTGCTATGGCGGCATTGTAAAAAAAAAGTTTGACTGGTCCCTTGAAGTATCTCGACATCAGTGCCACTTACAGAGTCCTTCTGTTCGAAAGCATACTCGGTCCCTCTATAATACCTACGTCACAATTTCTTTATTAAAATTGGTCCAGTAGTTAAGGAGGAGTTCAGTGACAAACAAACATGTTTTTATATATTAATTACGGTAAGCTACCTTCAATAATAGACACTACTTTAACTCTACATTAAAAAGCTATTGCTTTAAATTGCGCATACGCAGATATATTGCATTTTATTTCTAAAAAGTCAAATCTCACACACTACGTATAAAACATAATTCTATAAATAATTTTGTAATTAGCGATACGTTTCCCATATACAACCTATATTATATCACATTGTTAGTCAATTCTCATAAAACAAATGTTCTAGGACCATAAGTTCTTAAGTTACACCGAGCAGAGTCTTCTCGTAATCGAATTTCCACCAATTAGTGTACAATTTCTCTTCCCTATAAGCAGTACGAAAGATGAGTCATGACTAGGGTTGCCAACTTTAAAAATGAAACTAAAGTAAGCTTAGACCTTAAAAAAATATTAAACGGTATTTAGAAAATTAACATTATTTTTTTTATTTGATTTTTTTAAATTTTCCCTAAGTCTAAAATTTTTAGTGTTAAGCATTTTGATGCTGTAGACAGACAGTATTTTATATACTTTATTTTGATCAACAGTAAAAAATATTCTATGGTGAAAGACTTATAGATATAGATATTGTTTTTAACTGTTTTTTTAACAGTTTAATCGGCAACCCTAGTCATGACCTATGCACTATCGGTGCAAAGTCCAACGGTCCAACTGCATTTTAGTGCATAAAGGTTCCGATTACTGAAGCCTACAAGTGCTGATTGCAATCATAACGCGATAGTCTCACTCGGCGTGTCAAATTGAAGGTCGTGAACGCATTCCGGAAGATCTGGTACGAGGTACCCGGTAATTTATCTCAGTACCTATTCAATTCAATCCATTCCATTATTGTTAACAACTTGTACCTATGTCGGTCTGTCTGATAATAACGTTATGATTTCGGAAACGAAGTTCTTTAACTACGTGTCGATTGTTTTATACTATAGGTAGATGTGTTTAGGATGATTATTTGACGTCTCTTTCTGATTAATAAGAAGAAATGACACAATTTACGTGTATTCACAACGAGCGTATTTATAATGTCTGTTATTTTTGTAACAATTATAATTGACACGTACTACCTACATTATAATTATTAATAGTAAATTTTATGTAAGAGGTCCTGTTTGATGGTCGAAATTTGACCATTATATCAAACAACAGACTAAAGACTTGTTCGAAACCCTTTTTGATAGATGTCAATGGTAACTCTGTCAAGATTGAGTTCTCTTAAAATCAATTTGCTTCAAGACGTAACTCATTTAATCTAACGTCTCTCTCACACACTTACACAAAAGCAGTGATCGAAAGAGATGCATATAGTGGCGAATGAAATATCGTTTTTTTTTGTCTTAATAATATAGTTTTTAATGTAGATACATTAGTAGGTACTAAATATATATTTAGACATGAATTTTGCTATATTTGTAGATGCTGATCTACAAGTATAAGTTATTCTAACAGGATTATTATATAAGCAAGCTGTAGCAATCCATCTGCAACAGGTATATGATCAGTATAATATAATAAATCATGTCAGAGCTAATATTAATTTAACTCAATGTAACTATTTGTAACTATCCATTAAGTCAGTAGATCTCAGTATTAATCATAAAATTATTTAGTTACAATACGTAACTAGTGACGAGAAGGAAATACAGAAAACTTATTTTAAATTACGTCATATAAGATTTACATATTCGCGTAATGAACGTAACTTCTTTTGACAATATTAATTGATGATTTCCTTTAGGAATAATTTAAATACAGAATAAGAAATATTTTTAAAATTTTCTTTAAAATGGAATATTCAAAATGCAAAATACTTATGAGAAGCTTTTCGAGGACCTAAGAATGTATTAAAACTTTTTAATTTTATAAAAAAATTATACGAGCCTCAGCAACCATTTTATCATGTACTTTTAAAAATCATAGGGAGGAAGACCAACCATATTGTACCAATAATAACGCCGATTAACCTTGAAGAACTTGTTATGCTAAAACAGCAAGAATCACTAAAAAATAATATCACGAATAAGATTTAATTCCACTATACTATCTGCCTCGTTGGAGACTAATGACAAGATTTTTAAAAATCCATCTTAGTTGCTTGTGAAATGAAATGTGGAACTCGAGTATGTTCGCTCGTTCTTTTGTCAAGAAACACTTTTTTAATATAGAAAAGCTCGACAACTAAAAGCTGGGCTTTCATTTTTCAGCTTCTGGAGAAGCGTGAAGGCAACTTTAATACCTAAATAATTTCTGCCTCTATAATAGGTACTGGCACGAGAGACGATATGAGAAGTGAAAACCCTCTATATTAGGTAATGCTATAAATCTTGTTGCCAAAAAATTTATTGTGTTAAGTGGGTATCTGTAAAATCGATTAATTTTTAATTAGTTACTCGTGATGCGTTTTATTAATTGCAGATACCATTGATCTAAAAAGCAGTTAAATTTTTTTGTCATTCGGTTTAGTGGTTAATTAACTACCCTCTTCCAAAACCGTGACTTGTTTGAACATGTTTAACGGCCGTGACCCGGCTGGTGTCGATGATAATAGCAGCGGTGACTTGTACTTGTTTACGAGTGATGAAAACCTGTCATATATTTTATACTGACACTATTGACCCTTCTATATATACTCGTACATACCATGTTTTTCTCTGCCATCTAAAGACCGTCAAAACATACCTACCTATTTGGCTAATATTAGAAATATCTTCATTTGTTTATATTATTTTGATAAAAATT
The DNA here is from genome assembly GCA_001278395.1 of Lerema accius. Taxonomy (NCBI): domain Eukaryota; kingdom Metazoa; phylum Arthropoda; class Insecta; order Lepidoptera; family Hesperiidae; genus Lerema; species Lerema accius. Next base: position 163,955 of record LGAG01028598.1, read on the forward strand.
TAAGAAGATTGTAGTCCCAAATTACATATTTAAAGTATTAGGTATCATTGATCACATCAATAGATGCAAAACACAATTTAAATGTAACAAAAGAACCATTATTTTGTAAATTAAATTGAGCTACTTTAGATGACTCTATTACGGAAATGACGTTTAAAAGTGCTCTCGTCAGCTTGTCTTTACCAAATAAGTTCTAATTTAAAATAAGTATAATTTATATTCCGTGTACTTGCACTAAATATTTCTTGAAATCAAAAGCCGCGGTAGGTTAACAATTGCTCTAACCAACTAATGGCTAATGGGTGTACGTCTCTCCTTATCTCATTATAGAGGAGACCAGCATACAGAACGTAGCTTTAATGCTGACCAAAGCTATTTTGGTCAGTGAACAAACTCCAACTTTGAAATTTTTATGTAAACTTAACTTGAACTATCTACGAATTGGAATCAGCATTATCCTATCATCATCATAACCTATAACTGTCCCACTGCTGAGCTCGGGTCTCCTTTCACAGTGTGAAGGGTATAGGTTGTGGTCCACCACGCTGGCCTATTGCGGATTGGCAGACTTCTCTTTTGACAACTTTATGGAGAACTCTCAGAAGTGCAATTTCCTCACGATGTTTTCAGTTCCTAATACACCATGTTATATCTAATTACGTAAGGGATTAACTAAATACAAATGTTCTGTCGTCTTGCTTGTGAAACGCGAGATTTAATCATTCATTTGAATCCTATGGTTGTGTTGAACGGTGGTTCGCATTTAGTCCGGTTTTCATCTACAGGTTGTCGTTGCGAATTGTTGCTTCATGAAATATGAGGAACAACCGAGCCAACTCTAACATTATCTTGATATTTATAAGTTCTTATGAATTTAACGTTACAACATAGTAATAGTAATATGTAAAATGTTTTGCTCATAGCATTAACGGCTTTTATTCATTAGATAACACAGTTTAGTACATTTTATTAACAAAATGGCTTAACTAAGCTCCAACGAATTTCAATTAAGGCTTTTAGCTCAAACTCTACCTTCTTATATTTTTCTTACATATCCTAATAAACACTCCTAATTGGAATATTAGCAATCATGCTATATGCTGTGGTATATTAATACCATATTGATTTATAGATAGTACTATGTAAGTACTTACTACGAGTATGTTTCATTGTAAGTCATGATTTGATTAACATTACATAAAATAATTATCTGTTATTTAGGCTTTAGTAAGCATACTATTCGAATTTTAAAATGTAGTCCAAAGTTACTATACAAGGCTGTTTTAGATGTAGGTAACGTACGTTAACGCGTTACGTATTTACTAAAGTGTGCGTTGACGTGTTAGGGCTTGTTCTCACGACGCGTTACGGTAACGTTGCGTCAGCGTAACGGTTCCTCTACATTGTTTTACATACAAATATGGGATGACAAGCGATTAAGTAGTCTCCGAGATAATATAGGAAAAATTTAGGAGAAATGCCTGCATTATAATAACACTAGGTATCTTTTGATGCAACACTGTGGACGTCAATGTTTCTAAAATAAGTTCAATGTTATTAGTATGAAACGTAATTGAGACACTTTAACATGGCATAATTACTTTTTACTTCATGACTTTATGCCTTCAAAAGGGCACTTTATACAATTGATTGTGACTTCAATCAGCCTATAATCAGCGGACAAATAACACGCTTCCTATACTTTAATTATGTTGAAACAAATGAACATTCATAGATGCGTACCTACTGCTCAACATCATAAACACCGATTACTAAGTCGGGAAAGAAAATTATTCTGTTGTAATAACACAATGGTATGGTAGGGTATGGTATGGTATACCGACTCCAACACTCCCTCATAACGTGATGTTATAAACACCATGATTTCTAAGCGATTGAAAAACGCGCGACATTATCTTAGTCGTCTGAACATGGGTTTATTTTTATACACGCGCTTCAACCCATTAGCGGCACATTGAATACATAACTTAACCTTTTTTAAATGTGTAAAAAATATTCCATTTCGCATCAACCTACCTTATAACTGTTACTGACTAACAGACAACGCAAAGACTAAAGTAATGGACCTAGAAGCTTGAAACTTTCCTGAATGAAGTTCCTTATTTAAAGAGCTTTTATAAAGGATACTTGAAAATACTTCTCCTGAAGGAAATCGGGAAAATTCGTACGAGTTTGAAGCTGAATTTGGAACAATGAAACGTGGTCGCGTTTTTGCTAGACAACTTTTTCGTATTTTTTTTTTATTTAGATTTTTTAAGTAGGTATAGTTTAGAAAAAGCATTTTTGGTTCCATCTACCGCCAATCAGCTTAACAGAGTACCTATGCTTTAGGCATGACCTTATCAGTAATCAGGAGTTGACTCGTGCTGAATAGAGGGCCGTTCACGGTAACATAGGTACACAGTATACATACAAACATCTAAAATTCTAAACGAAAGAAAAACATCGTCCACCAAAATATCCTGGGAGTTATCCTCTAGACAATTTATTAGTAGGTACGCGAGAATATAAAGTTGTTTATAAACTGTCAAACTTGCTTGACAAACACGTAAAGTTTGACAAGCCAAGATGGTGTAGTGTAGGGGCTATGTATACCTCGTTTTTATCGTCGTGATTTAAAAGGTAAGCAATCTTGGCACAACTTTTATTTATCTTAACATTAAATTATTGTTTATTCTTTAGTTTTATTTAATTTCTGTCTGTCTTATGTTTAAATCGATAATTACATAAAAAAGGCAGTGTAAGATTGTTTACCTTTTAAATCACGACGAAAAAAACAAGGTATAATAGTGCAGCTGAGACAGAAACAGGCGAACGGCGTGGAAGTGGTTAAGAGGCGTATCTTCATCACTGGACCGTGACCCGAGGCCTTCTTACATGTAACGCGCCGCTGATCACCAATCCAATCCCGCTTTGATAAATTCGTTCCATGTAAATACATTTTACCTACATTGCCGATGTAATATAACTTCGCTTATATAGTGTTATAGTTAGGTAGTTATTTGCCAAAAGCTACAGAAGATTTGAAAACGGTATTTTTGTTTTTTTAAATTACATGTTTTTTACTTTATGCGTCTTTTTTGAACTCTGATTTTGTTTCAATGTTATTATTCTGTGATAAATTGGTCATTTTTGTACCAAAATATTAATTTTTAGGTACGTAAATACTTAATCGTGGCAATCCAATAACAGATAAATCAGTTTTGTTCATTCAAAACTTTGTATATTTATGCTACATTACCACTAGTATTTTTGTGCGAAAGATAAAGTAGCCAAAAACCTTCTTTGCTTAAGTTAAAAATTGAAAAGTTATTCGTATTTATTGCAGAAATACATATTTTGTAAGTGATGAATGCATTTTGGGAAGCAATACATGAGGCAATTTTTGCCACCTGTCAAGTTTTTGACTCTACCTAATACTTTCTTCGCAGTACCAAAGTTTAGCTAACTAACTACCGAGGCCCTACACCTAACCTAACCCTAATTTAAAAAAAGTTTCAGTAGGTATGTGCCTTCCGTAAAACACCTATTAAATTGCTTTTACCCTGGTTTACTAGGCCTACAGTTAGATCTAAGATAGGTAGGTGCAAATGTTTACTTGATCAAAGAATATAAATACATGAGTATTACAGTTTGTCAATGACCATAGATTATATGAGCTTTGTCTACGGCCAGATGCTACTACTTAGAATCATGTAAAAGGCTAAATTAAACACTTACAAGAGATTCTTAGCAATCAAAACATGGACTATGAGGACAGAAACTGGTACATAACTCCTTCATGTTCAGCTATTCCTGTACAAGCGTTAGTGTTACCAGGTTTAGATAGAATTCATAATCATTAGCGCCAAGTAGGTACTATATTTCTTTTTCTACCTTTATAGAGCTTCATTGTCTTATTGAAGATCCTTTAAAATGGTGTTTTCTTGTTTTATTTTTGTTGTCACTAACTCTGATGTGCATGTAACTGGACAAATTAACTTTTTATTCCCTTCATCTGTGAATAACATATCTACTGAGGTTTGTTTTTAAAAGCTTATGGATATTAGAGTACTTTAATCAATTAATATTTTTTAGGTATTTTAATAAACATTCAAATTTTTAAATGACGCTACGAATGCAACTGCAAGTTATTCCATCCGTGAAGCTACAGAACTAAATTCTTACAAAACCATTGCCTGGTAGTATTGTCAATAGTAACAGTATCAAAATATCTACGGTACATTCAATATCAATAGATTATTTGGGCAACAGATCGACTAATACCTGAATCTATAAGCAGTTATTAGAGTGGTTGGAGCATAGAGCTGCTTTTAATTAAATGGCTTATGTTGTATCAGGTGCTAACGGTTTTATACACTACCTGTTCCACTCGTGTGGGTAGCTTGCAATCCTGTCTTACGCCTCGTGGTATGCGTATACATCCTTCGAACCGGATCTTACTTAGAGGAAATACTGCTGCGATACAGCATAAACATGTTTACCTTTATGTTAGTGTTTGGGTCTAACTTAAAAGTATCTTAGGAGCTTTTAAAGCCTCGTTAAATATGCAGTAACCACGTTTAATACTTTGATGAGATAAAAATTGAAATGGCTAATACAAGTCGTAAACCAACGAAGCGCTTAACGTAACTCCTCGGTCGTAAAGAGCTCGTTCTGACGATGAAGTAATAACGGGAGGGTATGGTAAGGTGAGGTCGGGTGAGGTAGGGTGAGGTAGGGCGAGGTAGGGTGAGGTAGGGCGAGCTAGGG
>LGAG01028598.1:168937-179977 GCA_001278395.1 Lerema accius
ATCGGCACATTTACGAGCGAAAGGGTTCACCGGAGCGGCGCACTGACGCAGCGTTGCGCGGGAACCAGTTCGGCGAGATTCCTTCGACGTCCGATAGAAAAATGTCGAACTCGAACGAGATACATGTCTCGCCGCGAGTGTGTGGTACGGGACGCGTCCGCCGCTCGACTGGCGCTGCGGGCTGGCGACTGCCGGAGCCGCCCTCCGCTCGCCGCCGTGCTGTTGGTATATTTATCTCTTAATTATTGAACTCGTCTGTGTAACGATTATGAGGCAGGTCGACGCGGGCGTGCGGCGCTACTGCGTCTGCGACCGACCGTTGCGTCACGACCAGTGCCACCTTACACGCAGCCTTCAGATTTTATCTCGACTGATCCACTATTCACCTGTTATTCGTTTAACACGATAACCTCCAACACACATCATTTTACATTTTGCCTTCTATTTCCGTCGGTTGGATACGATCCGCACTGCTTTTAACATTCGTAAGGACGACTAAATCTACTACTTAACACCACATAAGGAACAAACCACAACTCTATTCATTTGTATCAAAGGTAGGTAGGTATAGATATTTCTTCTAATTGGATTTACCTACGTATCTACTAGGATTCTTATAATGTTTACCTATCTTCCAACATGCAAAATTAAGTTTAACATGTTGACCGATTCAAGTCATAAGGAAAAGTGGAACATAATACAAACACCTACCAACCTTGGGGTGTTGTGGAGACGAGTCAAAAAGATTCCTACCTTCGAAGCCGTTCTTACCGTAGTCCAGTGCTATCAAACTAAGTTGGGTCAAAACCATTGACTTCTTAGGCCCAAGTCACGTATTAGTCTTCTTATTAGAGGTCAGGGATAGTCAACGTTATAACGATTACCTACCTTTTTATCACGGAAACAGCCAACAATCGAGGAGACGAGCTACAAGATGGTAAAAGGTCATCGTCGTCATAGGACTTGTGTCCAATGATGATGCAAACAGTTATACATAAGGAAGTACCGATGATGCGCTGTTTGTAAGCAGTATTCAGATAGGTAGTGAGCTACACTGGACTTGTGCAAGACTGTACAGATGAGATGAGCACGTTACATCTCACTGGGTACTCAAGAGGAGGTAGGTACCTAACAATTTAAAGTAGACCGACCTCAAACAATTCCTCAAATTGAGATGGGGTACAGAGTGACCTCAAATACAAATTAGATACTATTTTATGGACTGAAATAAGTGTTGACACCACTGTAGTGTTTAATTGTATTCAACACTTAAAATTTAATAAGGAATTCGCAATACATTCATGTTTTGTAAATATTTTCTCTAAAAGAGTTCAATATATAATACAGACACGCCTCTGACGCGTGATTATCAGTGGTACCCACAGAGCAAAGAATGTATCTGTTACATACAGAAACAAATATTATGTCTAAGCCAGGAGAATGCAAATAAACAATTAACCAATACCACTTATCAACTCAAAGACTCTATCTCTATCTAGTTTCTACTCTCGTCTCTCTCTTCTCTACTATATTCAATGAGGTCGGTAGGATGGCAGTTTATAAATTGTAATATTGCTACAATTCTGTTTAAAAAAAAAACATGACAAGCATGACATTTACTACGTTGACATGTTTGTTAAGTGGAAGGAAGTGTTGTCACTAATGTCAATACATAAATGTCATGCTTAAGTCATGTCACGCTTATGACAAATAGAATTGGAAACTTCTCAAAGTTCTCAAACATCCAACAAATTTTCAAATATGAATTTGGCCGTAATAAAGTAGTGCGCAAAATATCGAATGATATTCAAATCATTACATAAATAGCCATTAAACAAAATTAATAACAAGATGTACTGCAGACTCAAAATAAGGTATATTGTGTTATGAACTAGTACAAGACATTCACACTTAATGGATTTTTGTATGAAATACATTTTTAGTAATTTATTTTCTAGATGCGAGTGCCTTACTGGCTTACTTAGCAGATCACTGAGCTCTGCAGAAATTTCTACTGCTCTCAGACCTTTCTACTTCAGTGTACATCCAGATCTTTTTGGGAAGTATCCAGAACAAAGGGTAAAGTAAATAAGTAAATTATGTACATATTTATACATATTTTTCTCGTGAAAATATATCGTTACTACAATAAAAGTAATGTTCGTTTTATAGAAAATCAACGAGAATTCCCTTCAGCAGTTGAGTGCACTACTTGAGGCCCAACAATCCAGTAAAACATTATCCTTACCGGCCCTATCATTCTATTTAAGGCAGAAACATATGCCTGAAGGTATGCAATGTTTTTGTGTATTAAAAACTAGGTTAAAGTGTTTGTCACTGAACTACTAAAGTTGACTAAATAAAAAACATTTTATGGTGTATTTAAGCAGTATAGTTTAGGAGCATATTTAGACCTGATTATTGGAGCTGTTGTCAACACACTTTGAAGGACCACCTAATCTATTTTGGTATTGAATCACCATCATTATTAAAAGTTGTTAAGTATGATAAGCAATTACTAAGGGTATATGAAAATTTGAGGTTGAGAGTACCTGTGGAAAATTATCTGATCAACCTAACTATAAAATGTGATGATAAAAAAGTCTGCCTTCTTTCCTAGTAGTAATATATTTCATAAAATATGTCTTTAGAATCCATTTTCATAGTGTAAATGTTCATTGTAGTAACATTAATTTTCAGGGGAATTCAAATATGTTAAAATCCAATTAAATGGCAGCAACGTTAGAGAAACGGTAGTCAAAGTGTTGAGTGCCTGTGACTTGTCAACTACTTATGTTGATAAAATACCGAGGAAGTTTGAGAAGATGGAGAAGAATGAATTTAGGTATTTATTTAAATACTGTGTATTTACTTGTTAACTTTTAGCAACTATAGGGACATCTGTCTAAAAAAATTCAGAAGAACTGAAATAATTATTAGTGCTTCTATTTTAAACAATGTTTTTTGAGTATCCGATAGATTGTTTCATGTGGAATGGGTTAAAAAAGCTATTGTTCTTGTAGTTTTAGTTTGTGAAATAATTAAAAAAATAACATCTCGAAGTGTCTAATATCAAATTCATTTGCAGTGAACAGGAATTTACCAAGGCTTATGAGAAATACACTAGTGAATTTGACAAGGCAACTCGGATGAAAAGAAAAGTTGAGGAAAAGAAAGCCATACATAATATCATGTATGTAGTTCAATATATTTTATGATTAATATGTGATATCAAATAATTTTCATTGTTATTACCGAACTATGTCAGATGGGCAATGTTTTTTGAGCGTATGTATGTATGTACCTTATTTTTGGCATGCTCTACAACCTAAACGGTTCAATGGATTTCAACATAATTGGGTGCCAACGAATTTGTTTAGATTGTAAGTGACACTAGCAAATTTTTTTTTAATATTTTCAAATTTTTCTGTGGTTGGCTTTTTTGTTTTTCTATTAACAATTAGTTATTTATAATGTTTATTTATTTGTAATTTGTCAAAATTGCAGTGATTGGATATCAGAAAATAGTAACACTGCAAAACAAAAGTATGAGTCTACAAAAGCAACAAGGGACCAAGTGCAATCTCTGATTGATCATCTTTGCAACACATATGGTATAAAAGAAGTTGGTAATTCTGAAAACTGCAATTATTATTTTCATTCAATTATTATTTCTTTAATTTATTGTGTACTAGACGACTTTTGAGGCTTCACCTGCGGAAAGGTAGTTAAAAAAATATTAGATTCGTCCCAAGCGAATCTACAATCAGGATAAAATCCTATCCTTCATCCTATTTCTGGATGCAAACTATCTGTGTGAGAAGTTTCAGCTTAATCTGTTCAACAGTTAGAGAGTGAAGGACTTACAAACATTAAAACATCTTCACAAACTATCACATAAAATCCCATTTATAATATTAGTATAATTTGTACTATTTTCATAATGATGGTTGTAAATTATATTCAGCATATTATCTGTTAGGTGATTATTAAGTCTTGTTTTCTCGGACTAAGAATTTACTGGTGAATTTTTTATTCAATCAAGCTGCATCATAGGCAATATTATTCAAAAGGTTTTAGGCAACAATTCTATATTTAATTAAAAACTTATATATATATATATAAATATACCTATTGCGTATTAACCACATCAAATTCTTAATATCACATTGATATTATGTACCAAACTTATGTATCATACCAAAAAAATAATCGATATATATTAGTTAATTTTTAAATAAGTTAATATAATTATAATATTTCAGGTTAAATACGATAGTGGCTGGAATATAAGTCATATCAGAGGCGCGCTGCAGAGTCTAGCTTCCATGGCATCCCAGCATCCACAGCATATGGAGAATTTAACAGGTGAACACATTCTTACGTTATCATCATTATTTCTTATAAACCAAGTCTAAGTACTTGACTTTGAAACTCCAGTAATACTGGTTTTAAGAGAGATTGATAATAAATTGACAACTTTTCATAAAGCTCTTTATTAATATTGGAGAATGCTAATACTCCCTTATGGGAGCTCATAAGAACTCAGTAAAATCAAATATTTCAATACATAATAATGTATTGAGCCTGTGGATGTAATCATAAATTATTATTGTGTCTAATTAATATCTTTTATCTTAACACTAAGGGTCAACTCACACCGAGATGCGACGCGACGCGACGTAGTTTCATTTATGTATTTGATGGCGCTACGCAGCGCACAGCCGCGAAGTGCCTCGCGGCGTCGCGAGTCACATCTTAAAATCGTACCATCAACGACGCCCAGCACCGATCTTGCACGCCGCGCGTCATCGCTAGTCGCGATATGTCGCGCTGCGCCGCGTGGCGTATCGAGATGCAGCGCTGCGCAGCGCAACGTATCTGAATTCTCACAATCACAATGTGTACCGTTTCGTGTAGTAAATAAAGTCTATTTTGAGTCGCTCTATGTAAAATCTGCGCGCAGCGTCGCATCTCGTCGCGTCTCGGTGTGAGCTGACCCTAAGAACGATTTGTCTACTATTATTTTTCCTAATTATTTTTCATATATTTATGTGAAATCCAATTAAAATTCATATACAAATTAATCACAACTAAAATAAACGGTCTCTACGCATTAAAAAAAATATATATCATTGTAAATTTCTAGAAAACTGAATACAAAAATATTTTTCTAATTACCCTAGTAGCTTTGTTTTTATTTTTTTTTTCTTACAGGCCGGACAATAGCACTGGGACAGTTTACCGGAGTGAGTTTAGACGGAGATGTGTTCCTCAATATTATTGATGTCCGGCACGAGTGGTTATCGGTGAGCATAATGTTATTCACTAGGTGTGTATTAAAATAGCAGTTCTATTATATGGTAGGTGTGTCTACTGTGGAATTTGTTTAACTAAATGTTTGCAATGTTTCAGCTAATAAAGAAAGTTAGTCAAGAGGACAGTGCCTTAACTGAAATACCCAATTATGAAAAGGCTTTATCGAGTATATTGAGGAATATACATATAAGTAGAAGGTACGTTAATCATGTTAGTACACATACACACGTACGAACTTACGATACGCACGCACAAACGTACCTACCATGTACGTACTTATTAACACACGAAGGAACGTACGTACGCACTCTTGAACGTACACACGCACGATCGTACATACGCACGCATACACGATCGTACTTATGCACGCATACACGTTCGTACATACGCACGCATATACGTACGAACGTACGCTACACGCACGCATGCACACACGAACGTACAAACGCACACGCACACTAAGCCTAATGACTAAAACTGAGTGTCAGAGAATACTTTTAAACATTATCTGTCTTCATCTTCAAATTTTTATGTATATAAATAAATGTACCTTTGTATGTTTGTAGGAAATTCATGCCAAAAGTATCTGCAGCACAATACTGCAGTCACCTGCGGCAACTCATTACTTCCATAGGAGACTTCTACGGAGAAGGGAAGAAGTTTTCTTCGTCCGTGCCCGAGTCACTTAGCAAATATGAAATAGTTGTTGAACCGTGAGTATTGGACTTAAGAAAATAAACTTTCATTTTCAGGTTCAATGTGTTCATTGAAACATATTGTATAAAAATTCCATTCGTGTAAAAATGGCAGTAAATTTTTTCTTTTTTTTTCTATTTGTACCTGCAGAGTTAAGTTTAGTAAGGACTGATTTATGTAAAACTGACCTGATGGTTATATGACGGGAAGGATGGGCCGCTAGTAAAAAATAAATGATGTTTGTCGGTATCAGCGTTGCCAGATCTATTGTATAAGAAGTCGGGATTTTCATGTTTTTTTATAGAAAATAACGGGATTCGTTTGTCGAAAGCATGGCATAGTTAAAAAACTATAATATAAGACAGAAGTTAGGAGAAAATGTACCAAAATAACAGATTCCCTCCCCCCCTTCTTTCAGCACTCGGAGTCCGACATTTAATTCAAATTAATCCTATCGTTAGGTAGGTACTTGAATGTGGTCGTTAGGTTACGTTACTTGTGAATTATAAAAATATACCCCAATACTTTTATAATCCCCAAAAATCCCCCAAAAAGCGGGACATTTCACTAAAAAATCGGGATCAAAAGTGGGATGCCAGGCAATGCTGGTCGCTATGTCGTAGGGAGGCGGGGCCGCTCATGTTGTCACCGACGGGCCAGTTCATCACGCCGTCGTCGTGTCCGGCCGACGAGCTCGTGGCCTACATCACGCGCCACCTGGACGAGGCCACGCTGCTGCTCACCGAGTACAGCATGTGAGGACACATATAATCATTATATTGTCTTAGGAACTTACGAACGACAACTGTTGACGACCTTTTTGGAAGTGACCCTGTGAAGCGAGGGGTCCCGGGTTCGATTCCCGGTCAGCAGATATTTATATGACAGATAAATATTTGTTCTCGGGTCATGGGTGTTAGTGATGTGTGATTATTGTCCATGCCACCCGCGACACAGGGAATACTACTGGGGGGTATGAGTGTGTTAGCGTTTATTATTATTATTATAAAAAAATTGCAATAAAAAGTTCTTAATGTCTTAGCACTTTGGCAGACAATATCTACTATATCATCGGCTTTTTGAAAAACAAATGTATCAATCTTAAGCCTAAGTAAGCTAGTGACAGCCGAAAGAAAAAACTCCCGGTATTCTTAAAAAAACGTTTTTTCAAGGTCTATAATGACATTAATTGCATCAGCTAAATATCACCCTCAAAGCTCATCGCCTACATCACATTAATAGTATATTTCAATATGTATGTATGTATATATTTCAGAAATAAGCACGTGGAAAGGGCGCTGTATTCCGAAGTGAAGGAGCGTCTCGGGTTGCTGGACCTCCTCAAAGACGACAGCATCACGCCCGCGCTCATGATATCGTGCTGCGAGAGATTGCTCACCAGGGTCGATAAGATAGATACGGTGATTATTGTTTTATTTTGATTTTGTTTGAAAATCCCCTCCCGAAATCTCCACTGGGGGATTTTTGGTTACTTTAAAAATCCCCACCTCATAAATAGTTTATAGTAGAAATGTATTATATTAATTTAAAGCAATATATTTAGTACTAAAAATATACAACATTTTAATTTAATGTATTATTATAAAAAAACGTGTGCCATTACAAGTAGTTTATTTTAAAAGTTTGCGTCTATTATTAACCTTTCTGTGGCAACCAGTAGGTATATACACGAAAAGTAACCAATATATTTAAAACATTATGTTACCAGCGTTATCAGTTAATATGGCGGGGATTTCTTATCTAATAGAAATCCCACTGATTACTTACATAAGGGATTTTTTTAATATTAATTTTAATATGAGGTTTAATTTTGTTTCAGAAACTGCGAGGGAACATTCTGTACATAACGCACTATTATTCAGTGCTGTCTGAAGGAGTATTATGTATTCCATGGAATTTTAAATAGTCAAGAAAAACAGCTAAATTCAGTATGATATTAAACCAACACCAGAAATCGAATATTAATTATGTATTTGTATATAGTAGTTTTTTTTTCGAGTAAATAGAAAAATTTACATTCAAAATATTAGATGTCAAAAAATTCGTTATTTCCGTCGAGAAATTATTAAGTACATTGTTGTTGCAAATAACAGAAACTTGTGTTAAGAATAATTCGTTTATTGTGATTCATGGTATTGTACAAGAAAATAGTAAATAAATAAAATTGTAAAAATAATGTAACTACTGCGTTCTATTTATTGAGTAGCAAAATAAAAATAAATAATGACCGAATTATAGTAGGTATTAGTATAATAATAAAAATATTTTCGTATTAAATTAGGAAATCCTGGGGTCCATATTTGATTGCTTAATTACACTTTTTAGGTGTAAAATGGTTGTTCATTTAAGGTCAATAAATAGTCAAACTTAATAAATAAAAGTTAGGAATAATTAAAACAAATGTAGGATTGGTTATAAAAAATTATTTATTCACCTGTTTTATACAATTACCTTGAGTCATGCATTTATACTATTATCATTATATAACTTGTTATACATGGTTCAATTTATGGCATTTAATGTTGACAAATTAAAGTGGGGCATTGTTACAAATTTGTTTATAAAAAAACAAGTGAAATTATCTTCATATACTTGTGTCTTACTAAAAATATTTATAATCAATTATATCAGCTATTGAAATCGATCATTTCATAGTTATGTATTATGTATGTATTATATTGTTAACTAAAACATGGAACAAACATTCATTATTAACTTTAATTCAGTTGAATTACAATAATCCATTTCTCGTGATGTACATAGTATCATCTATATTATTTTAAACTAGAATCGACTGTACAAACCATTTCATTACATAATTATTTATTTTACATTCCAGTTATATAATAAACGCTATAATTCATATAATTAATGAGTTTCATTAATATCAATTTCAGCTTAATTTATTATTAAGTATGTATATCATATGTTTATTTCATTTAAAATCCTTACAAGTGCTAATTGTAAAATTCGAGATTCATATTCTTTAGTTATATAATTATCGTATTTAAAAAGAAAATTAGATCATTGAGTTACATTTTGAAATATTTTCAAATCACAATAAATAACAAACACGATATCTCATAGTACACTAGCAACCCGCCCTCGCTTCGCTTCAGTAAAACTTTGCTATCAATTTATTACATGCGTCATATAAATTTTAATTGCAATTTCTTTACTATACAAGTCTTTAGAAAAAAAGAGCATAATTCTATTCTTATCAAGACTTTAAGAAACTATTTCCATACCAGAGTGTAGGTGGAAAAATGTTACAGACAGACGGAGTTGCTTTCTTATTAGTACTGATTTACGAGTACATTTACAATTTAATATGGAGAGTATATTTTGATAACAACTTTGTCATTGCATCCTTTTATAAATAATAGATGGATACATAGCCCCAAATAAAAATGACTTTAAAACTATACCTAATTATGCTTCGCTTTCTATTTAGTTAGAATAAAAAATAATAATTTTAACTTTTGTCAACAAAAATTGCTTATAGTTCACGAATAGAGGCTCACTTCAATTGCGTTATTATTTAAAAAAATGCACTTTAGACTGACTCAACATATTTTATAGTTGGTACTGTTTATCGAATATAGCATCTAAATACGCGCTGACGTCAGCGAAGGAACGCAATGTTCACCATCGGTCAGCAACGAGCCAGAGTACAATACATGCTGATGTGAACTCGGCGATGTTAAATAATAGTCAGCATTGAGCAGTCAGCCAAATGATTGTTCGTGCTGACATCAACACGGCGTCGCTCAGTAGTGGTCACCAGTGAGTGTGTGACCACCAGTAGTCAGCAGTAGTCAGTGGTCAGTAGTCAGCGACGTGCTTGCTGCACGATGACGAGCTTGTTCCGCTCGCGCGTGACCTTGGCGGCGGGCGCGCTGGCCGCCGGCAGCAGCTGACGGAGTTGCTGACTTGGAATCAGCGGTGCCTGCTGATTTTAATTATTTATCATGTCTAAAAGTGCGTACAGACTATATAACAAAACATGTTATAAAACAGTTAAATAATGTTTTATGAATGTGGACGATATGTGTGATTATTTTAATGTGAACAGTCTTGTTATGTTTCATTGTGATACAACAATAGATAATGTTACTTAATCTGTACGCACCCTTAGAAATTAATAAAAAATAGCTTATTTAACCAACGTCAAATTTTACAAACTAAATTGAAATTATTTTATACAATAAAAAAATTACATCATTCAATTTCAATTCAACTGTAATGATTGTTGTTATGTTGTATGTAGCAATAACATATTTTAGTTGACTATCGAGCGAAGTATAATCTAAAGCTTGTGATAATGATTAAACGCGGAATAAGTCCTCTAGTCATAATGACATAATGAGTGAGCGCAGAGTAAGTACCCTAGTTATAATAAAAGTACATACCGGTGGACATCTTGCAAGTTGCCTCATCCTGTCAACCAGCCTCATAGCATCATCTGATGTCTCTGAGTCTGTGGTGACGCCTAGAGATAGGACTCTATCCCCGTTGCCGCCGTCTAGGCACCTAGAATACATGATAGTATTTAAACATGTTAGATGGAAATGGGTACTCACGATTCTTGTGTTTTCTGTGGATATTTTGAGTCATTTGCATAGATCAAGTTCCCAGCTTAACACATGGTGTAAATCTAAATCTATTCCCATTTTATACATTGGATTAGAATTGGATAAGATATAAAAATAAATTAATAAAATATAAACTCCCTAAAATGTCGCTGTCGCTCCATTTGTGGAGGGGTGCCAGGTTGATAAAATTTATTTTAAATTCTACAGACTAAGTACTAGAATTTGTATTTAGAGTTAAATTGTACGAAGTTCTTAGACAATAACCGATCCAGACATGGTGTGTAGATTTGTCCGGTGTGTATGGCATATCCGGTGTGTCTGGTATGTCTGTTGAGTCCAGTATGTCTGGAAAGTCTAGTGTGTCTGGAATATCTGATGTGTCTGGTATGTCTGGCATGTTTAATGTGTC
>LGAG01028598.1:207080-221210 GCA_001278395.1 Lerema accius
TAAAGTTTATTACCTTACTATTTATGGACAGCTTTATTTGCCCAACTGTCCGCTGCAGTTTTGTTATGATATGAAATGTGTAAGTAAGATAGGTTAAAGATATTAGTAATTTAGTCTGAGAATTCCGACTTAGCTTCGCTTCTAAAAGTAAAAGGGCCTAAAAATTCTAAATTTTACGTTTACCTACTTATTTTTATTAAAATATGTAGCTAGTTCGGTTTCCTTAGTTTTACAACTAAGAAATTTTATAATTAAATAACTACTATTACATGAGAGCAACTTAACATTAGCGCATTCTTTCTTACTAGGGTTTCGGGTTAATAACCAAGGAATTATTATTTTTAAAAACATGCATTTAGTCTCGTGCGGCAGGCACAAAAAAAACAATAAAACGTTGCAAGAACAGGCCATCTGTAGACGGGATGCTGCAGCTGCCGTAACTTGACCTGCAAGCTCTTATACCGCTACCTAATGGCACTTGAATCCAATTAATACAATTACAGACGTAGATTGCTTCTACACATTGATAAGGGACGATGAGCGACCACTACATGTTACATTTACAGTCCAAACAATGTAGGCTACGTTTAGATACAATGGTTACATTTCCATGTAATATGGAACAAAGGAGCCGCCCTAAAAACACATTTCTTCCTTCCCTTTGCACGTGACGTTGTTAAAATTTTTATTGCATCCAACGCAGCGCATACGACGCGGCTGCTTACAAAATATGCTATGCACCGCGCGCGCCGGAAACTTATACGGATTTATACGTACCCACCTCTGCCGCCAAATGAAGCACCGACTAAATGTAATATCCGTTTCCTAAATAGACAAACGTCTATCAACGTCGCCCGGAATAACTATAGCCGATTACATGCGGCGGGAACTAAGCCGCAGAAGTTACATATAGTTTATAGTTATGGTTTATCAACGGTAAAGTTTATCGAGTTATATTCAATAAGAGATAATGTCGTTTGGAATTTGTCTAGAATATTACTCTCCCTCCTGAAGCTGTACATCGTAACCTCTTGTTAAATTATATTTAAACGTTCCAAGCATAAATTGGTAACTGAAAGAAGCAATTTTACGTGCAACTTTTTATTTCTTATTTTGGAGAGCCAATTGAAAGTTCAACTTCATACATTTAATATAAATAAATGAATAAATTTGTACTATGATGAATACTATGAAGATTGTAATACACATTATATATTATCACTTCAGGATAATTTTATCAACGGAATCAATATTTATATAGGATATTTGATTATCTTAATCAGTAATGTTTGAAAAAAATTCGAATGTGTCCTCATAACATTTCTTAATTATATTCAATTGTATGTAAATATTTATGCCATATTTGTTACAATATAAATTCATGTTTATAACTTTAGTTTTCATTCGATGTTAACCTACAATTTCGTACAAGAACCGCCCTAATAGAGCAAAGCACGCATCCGATCGAAGATAAGTACGAAACTTTTAAACATTATTCGAAATAACATCCATTACAGTAATCTTAATGTAAGAACCTGAAGTGGAGCCATTAAAACAATAAATATTTCATTACGTTTCTGAAACATTCAGCCATCCATGCAACTTGCAACTGATGGAAGCCTTATGGTAATTTCGTAATGCCGGCTGAAAATAGAAGAACTCGCTTCCCATAGACAAAATGGAACACCTTTGGATAGGTATTGTACCTAATTATTTGGGGCACAAGGCGTTGCCTGTTCCTCGTTCATCACTTCAGTTTTCAGTTCAATGACCGCCTTTGATGTAGCGAGTGAAATAATGATTTCAATAACTGTTTTCAGTTGGCTATTTAGATTTAAACTAGTGTTCGCTGTTCATTAATCAGCTTTAGATTAGGGATTCTGCTGTATAAGGTATAGGTAGCTTCGATATTTCGTTTGTCGTCCTTGGAATAGATTAGGAAATTTTAATTGATTGAGTTTGCGAAGCTAGTGATCCCAGATTCGATTCCGGCAAGGTTTATCGAAGAATTTAAATTTCTGTTTTGTGACTGGATGACTCCTGTTTGTCCATTTGTCGTTCATGGTACTAAAAACACAGGGTACCTACCTATTTTAATGTGGGGGCTATGAATGTGTAGCGTTATTCGTTTTTTATTTACTATTAGGCATATTTTAATCATTTAATTAACAGTAAACTTGTTTAGATAACTTAATTTAATAACCCGGATATACTCGTACCTACATTGGTACGTTGTTCGTAATGTTTATTTTTTAATTTAGTTAAGGATTCTGATCAATATTAGTTTGTTCTCTGTTAATTTACGTTTCCGGGAACCGTTCCCCTGCCAGCAAGGTAAACAAAAGTTAGCAGGATAGTTTGATTAGTGCCTAGTTTGTAACCAAATGGCGATCAGCAATTCTGTAATTTCAAGTGTAGATAGATATTTGTTTCACTAGATACAATAAAGTAGTTATTTGACTACTAATTCCGCAATCACAGTTTGTTTCCATTTTTAGTAGGTAATAAATACATTCAATATCTACACTAAACTATAATGTTATTATAAGGTTAAATCGGTACTTGTAATAACAAGAGGACCCAGTGTTGCGGTCAAAATTCCACTGTAAGTCTTGTAACACATGTCAAATAATAGATAATAGAGTTGACAGATGTCAATCTTAATGTCAATTGTCTGTCAACGGGGCTTTCCGTTACAAGGGTGTGAAGTGTCTACGATTCAAACGCATGGTAGTGGTGATGTTTTATTATTGAAAATACTTGTCTTTAAACACTAGGTACTTAAAATTTATCGTCTTGCACTTCAAATTAACTTTATGTCCAATCTGAGACTCGTACGTGTCCGCATTATCCTTAAAAAGGGTTCAAGTTGCATTCTATGCCAGCCCGATTTAGATTTTAACATCAACGAAGTCATCTGTAATTAATTCAGGATGTACTTAACCTATTGGTATTTACTAGAATAACATCTTTGGAATTGAGACTCAAGTATGACAAAATGGAACGATTAGGTAAATGACTGCTACTTAAGAACCTAAACTTACATCAAATAATAAAAGTCTTATTCGCCGTATCAGTTACGCTAGCCATCATTTTTATTTTTCACGGACTGTACGAAAGCTTTTCTTTAAATAAAAATAGTGTACAGCGCTACATTGCACGCGTCCTTAACTTGCATCTTTACGACAGATATTTGTGGTCATGTTTTAATTCCAAACAAAAAAATATCTAACTGAAGTCTTTTCGTATCTTCACATCAAGCGCGCTTATGACATAGGTAGGTATTATTAATCCTACTAATATTATAAATGTGAAAGTTTGTAAAGTTGTTTGGATATTTGGATGTTTGTCCCTCCTTCACGCTGTAACCGTTGAACGGAACGGATTATAGGTTCCCATGGGATAAATTCAATATTTTTTAAAACGACTTCTGCGGGCGAAGCCGCGGGCGACATCCAGTTTTAGTATAAAATTTTGCAATAGGTATAATTGCCTGTCCCACTTATATTTTGTTGTAGTGGGCACACGAACCACGCGGAGTGTTCGCTACTGGCATCCTCTGCGCATGATTCACGTTATCAAAATAAACATTATTCTTCTTTTTCGCCCTCTGTCTGCTTCGAGCTACTTAATCATAAATCCGGCTGGCCCGAGAGCAATTAACACAATTTTTCCATACTGTTACATTACTCACTCATAACACTACGTATGCGTAATTTGTCAGTGTGAAATATTCAGGCGGTAGTGCGCTAAATCACTTTCTTACATTTCTTATGCAATTAGGTACCTTTTGAGGTTAGAAACCATAAATTTTGATGTTAATTGAGCTTTAAATTAAGTGGTACAGAATACAACGTGTGAACGAACTTCAATTTTACTTAGAAGTAATTTTAATGTGTTTAATCAATAATTAACTTATACGTGGTGGTGCTGCAAACTTAAAGCTGACAGCGTAACGTCACAATACAGAGTTAATGGATAAAGTAGTCCGACAGAGTAACGACGTTGCCACGACGCGATAACGACTCCTTGCGTGCAGCCCGCGTTCCTCAATTTATAGACAAGTAACGTCATGGACAGTTTACGTAAAGCTCGATTACCTTCTTCTAATTCCTAATTGTCGTATTTAAAAGTCATTCAAAGTCTTTCAAATCTTGTTTTTACTACCTCGATTCATTTAAACTATCTAAATTAAATATAAATTTTACATACTATATTTCTTATGAAGTTAGGAAAGTAGTTCATTCCCTATAATTATAACATAAATAAAGTTTCCTACGATGCGTAAATAAACACATATTATTAGATAAGAATCCTTGTCCGTCAGAGTATCGAGTCGGTAATTGAACTTTCCTTTAAGATAATACGCGTCGTATACTTTAGTATTACTTATAAGAAAATGTTTTTATGAATTTTATAAACTTTTGCTGTTCAATATTCTTTCGATAGATAATAACGATGCTAACGTAAGTAGCTGAAGGCGAAAAAGTTTGTAATTTATTTTTTCTGATCGCCTCCCTGTTGCTAACTAAATTACAATTTTTATTACATTTTCTCCGGTATCGAAATTTACGTATTATATCTACATTATTTAGGTATAACGTAGTGTAGTAATTGTACTGACTCACATAATTAAAGAAACAATGTTTGCATATTCTTAATTAAACAAAATTGTTTCATGAGCCCTTCGCAAGAGGAATTTCCTCATTACCCAGCCCTTTCATTGCATTAATCAAATGTGCTGCTTTCACAATTCACACATTCGTAACATGACCTATACTAAATAATGTATAAGAGTTACAAATACCGAAAGACGAAAGTAATTTCTTTTAATTTAGCTTGATTTATAAGTTAGGTATGCTTTGTTTTAAGCAGCTGTCAACTTCTCGTTGGGTTGAGGAAAATGTTTATTACATATGCCTCTAATTACTTAATAAAATAATAATATTTAGATAGGTATCTAACTCATGTATAAAATAAACAGTAAAATAATAGTGAAATAAAAAGCAACAGGCAAACAATATGCAAATACGTTCTCCCTAAGAATTCTCCAGCCCTCACGAAGCTCTAAGATAACACAATCTGCGGATGCCATAAAGTTATACGAACAACAAAGAATAATATTTAAATAGAAGCACAATGCTCGGGAGCGATCCTTGTGGAGAACAACTGAGCGTCACATATTAACATTCCCACTGCAAACACATTACGGGAGTCACTCCGTTGCATGTAAAGTTCGTCATGTTTATTCTGTCAGCCCTGCATAACTAATGGGTACACAGCATTAAAGATTTAACATTGATAAGATATAGTCTTATGCGGTGGTCTTAAGGTCCAAATTCCTTTTCGTGTCTTTTCGACAACAGTAAAATCGGTTTATTAAATTTGTTTTTGCTGTCTCTTTGACATTGATTTTCGGACATTTGGAAACCTTGTGTAGTTTTGTTACAGTATTGTTTTAAGTTAAAACAGGTTGAAGTTTTAAACTATTATTATCTAAGTAGATACTTATCCTAAATTTTTCATTGAAACAGATTGGCACTCTACATAATGCGGACTTATATTGAACATGAAACTAAGTGAAATAAAAAATAAAAGAACATTAACAAAGCGTAGTGTACCTAAGTAGCTTAAGTAAAGTAGTATAATAAAGCTTTCACATTTAAGTAATTCATTTCAGTGCAGAAATTGCCCTTTTTTATATTTAACTGTCGTTAAATTGCATGGTTGTATAGTAGTAAAACATTTTATTTTTAACGTTGTTATTGCCTAATGTTAATATTGTTAAAGCACTGCATTACTTATGTAGTTAATTAATTAGTAGTACTTATGAAACTTAATTAAACAAGGCAAAGAAAACATAAAAAAAAATTAATGAAAATGAAAATGAAAACTTACTTTGTAACTTTGTAAACTACGTGAAAACTTTACATTTTTGAATCAAAATAAGTGCTTTAACAATATCTTAATAAAATATTGATAATTAAACTTAACACTCACTTGTATCAGCCATAATTTCCACAGAACCGTAATTAACTAATTATTAAAGAGCACTCAGGTCCGCCTCAGAGGTTCAACATTGCACTGTATGTAGGGGCATTAGAATGCGCGCGGAATAACCAAAGAACTAAACGACAGAACACTCGAAGAGCGGTAACGGCGAGGGGAATGAGCTGTCCGAGTCGAATCGCAACGATGCGAAACTCCCGCGCACTGTAGCGGCTTCGGCGGCGTCAGTCGGCGCCCGCGCACGCTTCTCGCATACTAAAATGACGTCGCGACCATAATCGCAAGTATCGCCGCACCATCGCCCATTACTGACGCCTAATCTCCACTACAAATTTGGACTCATGTGTCAATATACCCTGTTATCGATCGCCAAATACGACCCGTAAATAGTGGACACGTTCCGATTATATTTCTTTAGTGTTTCCCTGATAAGACGTTTTGGTCCACAAAACTAACAAATGATAAAGGTTGGGTGACAGGACAATTAACTAATGTCCATAGTTCGTCATATTTCGTCCTATCTCTCTTACAAATACAAGTGTGTCAAAAGTAAATTTGGTTTACAAATCAAATAGATCTTATCTACGCTTGCGAAATTATCCTGAAAACTTTATAAAGCTAAGTGTTGAAATAAAATAGATTTACATAAAATAAACTGAAGAGTGATTTCTTAGGGTTCGTATAAGACGCAATACCCCATATGACCCTATAGAACTGTTCTGTTAAGATAACATTTATCATGATTAAAAATGCCGCCGAAATGCTTTCCTTATTAGGAACACATTTCGGACAATGCTTCTTGTTATCAGAAAGGGCCAGAGGTCGGGAGCAATGTTCTCAAGTCGCTAGATACGAGCCGTACGTCTTCCTTCAACTGTTTACGGTCATATATCAAATTGTTCATTTCCACACGAGGATATACTGATACTATTATCTAATAATAGATTGTGGGAGTACCTATACTTCCTTCTGGACCTAAGAGGGTGAGGTTGGGAACACTTTTATCGAAGTTCTTTTAAGATGTAGAGACGAAAAGGATCTTGAGCGTAACTGAAGGAATTGAGAAAAATTTACTTCATATGTCCCCTAGATGAATAATAATATGATCTTTACCATAATACTCAAATATAATTTTACAAATCCCAAATTGTAAGCTTAGCGCATTTTTTAATCGTTTGCAGCTAAAGAAATGAGAAATTTCACTTATCTAAATTCTCAATAGGAGAAATGCATGTCTTATCAATTTCAAATATGGCTCTAGTCTAGTTTGATTTGAGATTGGTTATCACATTCTAGCTTTAAATTATAAATCATGAAACCACGACATTATGATAGTATCACGACAAACTGACATGACTGACAATTTCTTTGAATTACTAAGTTATACTGGAGCTAAAATAAAATCTTAAAAGACATTGTAGTTCGATTAAGGACATAAAGTCAGAACTAAGAATATTTCCAATAGGTTGGTTATATAGACTTTCAATTAATTCTTTGAATTCAACACTAACTACGTTTTTTGAGTAGTTAAGTTTTCGTACGTAACAACTACTAACAATATATTTATAACTACGGTATGCAAAAACGAAAACAAATTAAATGCAGTTACAGGGTTAAGTCCGTATAATTTTTTCAAGTTCTTCATTTGTCCTAGCTATTGAAAATAATCCTAATACTGTCCGCGCAACTTCTTTTTTTAGACCAACGATGTAAGTACCTATGAAAATGTCCTTTGCACGT
This sequence comes from Lerema accius, assembly GCA_001278395.1. NCBI lineage: Eukaryota > Metazoa > Arthropoda > Insecta > Lepidoptera > Hesperiidae > Lerema > Lerema accius. Next base: position 214,830 of record LGAG01028598.1, read on the forward strand.
CAAAAGTTAAGTAGTCGGGTAAAAAAGCAACTTACCTTTAAACGAAAAGTTTCTTGGGCGTCGTCTTTTCACGGAATCTTCGTCTACTTGGTTGAACCTCGGCGGTGGCATCTTTGGTACCTCACAGGGCACGGTGGTGACTTCTCCGGTCCCTGCAGCTCCTGTCGCGAGGTACCCCCCAACTGAGTGACGTCTCCTACCCTGAAGGGGGATTGTGTAGAATACTTCTTCTCTCTCCCTAACGCCCTCTGTCGTCACGACTGTAGCATTAATCTTGCCCTTCCTGTACAACAAATGGATCGTCAAGTAAAAAAAGTGCCTTTAGAAATTGTTGCTTATTGCGCTATTGTTGTATCAAATTTATGGAATAATGGAAAAGAGAAGTAGTATGGTGCGGGGGAGGTATATTGGACGTTGATTTTTGTACTATCTTTTGAAATAATAATAATATTACATCACAGTGACTAAAATGTTACTTAAATAGGGCCTATTTATTGAAGTTTTATAACGGCAGATAAAAAATATACACGAATATTTTCATGTTTAAATAAAGAAGGGTCATACGACTTACTTTATTCTGGGAGCAGTGAAAGTGTGTCTCATGTCTCCCGGGGCACAATCCCCAGGCCTCGGCTCGCCTTTTAAGAACCTTTCGGCTTGCTCTGGTTCCTTAGCCGAGAGGGATCGAAGGAGAGCCCGGAACTCTTTCCGTCTAGGGCTCTCAGGTTCCCTCCGACGAGGTGAGGTGAGAGGACGCACGCCATCACTCCACGTCCTAGCTGGAGCTGATCGGGAATACTGTTCGCTCCCGGAAGCAAGGGAAGCGTCAGGCACATCTTTATCCGGGAATGCGAAGTAGGATGGGTTATCTGGAACAAAGATATTACAGTTAACTACATAGTTTAAGAGTATTGTGCGGAGCAGTTAGAACTTCTTATCAGCCATCAACAGGATGAGAGCGATCTAACCGAAGATCATAGTTTGCGAGGGGGCAGAGAGTCGTGTGGTCGTGTCGTCGTGTCGTGGCCCGTTCCTCGCGACGACTGCCGAGAATTATTCAATAACGCCAATGGACCGTAACGGCTCTCGATACCGTCCTCTCGGTACTGTACTGCGGGCAGAGTTCACCAGTCTTCAACACGAACTAGGTTGCGAGCCGGAAAATACGAATTGAAAGCAATCTTCGTCGACTCCGCCATACTTAGCCACCGTCGTATGGGATAGTCGGATAATTTAGTAATTAGATGCCTCTTGTTATACTCCTACTCGGCTTTAACTAGGCCCTTTGAAAAATGCATGTTTATTGTTTACGTGAGCTGTTTAACTGTTTAGTTCTATTTTTAAAATAGGGCAATGGTAGATATTAAGGTAAGGTGAGGTAAGACTAACACACGGAGCAAGACTAACACTGTCTATTATCTCGATACGTATAGCTTAAATACGAAATTCTTCCAGTCTGTAAGATAGAACAAACGTAAATGTTCCCGGCTAAAATACACACATGTCGTTTCTTCAAGTGCATATCGAGATAATAGACAGTGTTAGTCTTGGCCCGTGTGTTAGTCTTACTCCACCTTACCTTATATATTTTTAAAATTCTTGGTATGGCTTAGCCATTTTTTTTCCAGGTCAACAATGTATGGAAGTTGCTTGAAGTCCTTGCTTTAAATACACACTACTTAGTTACCAAGCTTTTTGTTTTTGATACTTCTAAATGGTTTTTGTGCCCGCATGTGGGCGATTATATTCGTCCCATGATTTGAAGGGCGGAATGAAAGAGAACTCCTTGTCCCACGTACATGTGGCGGACAAAAACTACAACTAACAATGCTGGACAAACATTCAGACCATTAATGCTTCTAAATATAGTTATTTATCATTGACAAACGTCTTACGTTGATTTATGTTACTGGTGCATTCTTCTGTAACTGACAATGAATGATATCTGTTGAGATAATAATTTGTATAACTATTACAGGCACATAAATTATTTACACATGTTATTAATTTCCTTTTTTTGATTTTTAAGTTGACGGTGAAAATGACTAAATACTGGCCAGTATTAATAAGAAATTCTGCATAGAAAAATAAAAAAAAAACTAAATTGGCGAGAAGAACAAGGAATGTTGTGTTTTGTATGCTAATTGTTTTATTCAATTCACTTGCACGTTTATAAACGTAAATGGTAACTGACACAAATATCAGTTTTGCACCTAATCATAGATAAGATAAAGTTCTATTACAAAAGAAAAAAAAATGAAATTAAATAGACAGTTTATTTCATATATCGATAGACATATAGGCGCGAAATAAATTCTACCTAAAGAAACAATAAAAAAAAAATTAATCAACTATACATATATTGTCAATATAGGTACCTAGTTATAGGTACTGTAATAGTTACAAACATAACTATTTAACATCGTTTAATGTTCTACAAAGATAAAACAGATCTGTTCAGGCGGTCTTCATATGCGCCCTCTGTCTGAATCAGGCGGGATTCTCGGAAAGTAACGAAATACGTCTGAAAAATAATATCGCGGAGCAGACACGGACGCTTCACTTTCAGGTACTGAGTAATTCCGTAAATTCTTACGAACAACTTTATATAAATCGTATGAGTCAACAGCTTTATCTTTAAATATCTGTATCATATCCTATAAGTATTTATTACTTATGCACGATATCTATGCAGTGTATTGAGTAAATAATTTACTCCATCTAGGAAATAGGATGGTTGACTATACGTATAACATTGTTTTATTAAGGTTAAAGTAACTAAATATACGATAATTGCATTACAGGTAGTAGGTAGGCAGGTAGGTATATTTATTTCTGAGTATTTTTTTTGTATACACCGAGATATGATTTTTAAAATACTAGATTAGTAACTTATAATAAATAATAAGTATGTAATCCAGTAAATTGACTGATCTATATAACAAAAAAAAATATGTATAATAGTATGCAGTATAAAATATCTATAATATTAAGATTAGTAAAATATTAAAGCATCTACTTATGTATATAATTCCATAAATGTAGAAAATTATAAATATAGACACTTAAGGAATAGTTGAAATTTAAAAAAAACTAAAAATAAAAATATAACTCACTGGTAGCACGTACGCAGAAGTCAAATTGAGGTCCCATAGCAAAGTAGTGAATTGACTACTTCAGTAGTATACTACGGCCGACGGAGGAGATCGTTAAACACGACGCATCCCGTCGATAGCGCGGCGGACTGTGCGCCCTCTCGCGGCAATCGGCGCGCGCGCAGGTGGACGGTCGTAACGACACACGTGCGGAGCTTTAAGCTTTACGAGGGAAGCTTTCGGTGTTAGAAAAGCTTGGGTGGTTCTGAGATTGTGTAGTTTTGTTTCTATTCGGGCTGCGATTTTCTGTATTTAACAGAGCAATCTTTACATGGTTTCGAAATAAGGTGTAATCTGACGTTATTACTTTTACGTAAAGTAAATTATTAATGTAAAAAAATATACCTACTCGTAAATGGATAATAGATTTATAGTACCCAGATTTATAGCAATAATATCGACAGAATTAGTTAATGTAACAATATTCAAAGGCTCTGCTTATTTCTCCATAGAAATATTATTCAGCAAGCTGCATTGAAGAAGTAATCTAGGTAGGTTTAATGCACACACGTAATGAAAACCTAATATTTAAATACCGACATGAAATATTACCGTACGTCATACAGGTCATACTACATTCATTACGTATGTGCTATAATAATAATCTAGCCAAATTCCAATGGATATCGATCCTTTTCTGGCATCTGGCTCTTGAACGCGGCACGCGAGCCGGAAACGACCTAAAACTAAGATAATCATGTACTCATAAACTCATATATGTATGTTTAACTTTCTTTCAATAGACAATAGCATCTTTTTAATTTTCAGGGGCCTATAAGACGGCCCCTACGTATAAAACGACTTGGTAATAACTGATGCTAACAATACAGCTTAATTAATAGATATTCAAACTGCTCTAGAAATTATTATGAGTACATTTGCACCAATCCTCTTACAGATTTATTAACCTAAATGTCAATATGCTAAGATGTAATAATAGTCTTAATTTACACTTGAACTAGCTAATCATTAAGACTTAACTAGTCATCAGTAACTAATTCATAAACACTGTTTACTTTGTGTATATTAATACTAAATTTCAAAATTCTAAAGCATTTATTCATATAGGTATCAATGATATACTTATGCACGTCAATTTCCTTAATCTACTCCTAAATTTCTTACTTTAAACTCTAAACCTTATTAAACCACATACCACATCGATTGAAGGGTTAACTTTTAGTAGACTTAGTTTTAATTTAAGCCAGCTGAAACGGTAATGACTGCTAAGGTGACTGGTAACTCTGCTAAGTTTTACTGAAAGGGACTGAATGTTTACGAATAGGGGAGTACCGGGTGTACGGTCTGGTTTAATTTGGAACGTACATGTGGTGTGGCGTGTGCCGCGTCCGTTTTGGTAGCGTAGTGTTTGTAAATAATGTCGCTCATTGGTGAGGAAGTTCATTCATATTCGAAGCTAGTACGATTTTGCTCTAGAAAGCCTTCAGGTAACGTAACGGAGTTTTTAAAGATTTTGTGACTCTCCTTCCCTCTCATGTAACGCGCCGTAACGTTACGTTACACCCAAATGATCATTTTTACCTACCTAAAGTTGCCATTTTCTCGACTTAGGGGAATTATATTTCCTATTGTTTTTAGTAATAAAAAAAACAATGTTACGTAACGCGTTGTTCGACCCCCTTCCCAAATGTAACTACTACTTTACCCCCCAAATTACGTCACTGTAATACTTGAATGGCCCCCTATCGGGACGCTTGCTTAGGAAAAGAACATTATGAAAAGTCTAAATTATTTTGTTTTTATTAGTTCGCTATACATATCTGAATACACCGTCGGGAAATTGACTCAATTGATTTTAATAAGTAATTTATAATATAAGTAGGATAAGTAGAATTATAATTATTTTAGTTAGATATTTTAACTGGCTACTGTAAATAAGCTTCAGGAACAAAAACGCGATATTTATCGTTCGTTAAAACCCCTGATTGTGTTAACGTGAGCAAAAAAACATTCCCAGATGTGAGGGAGACGGGATTGCATCTGCTGTAACAGACCTCGCTGTTGTTCCATCGAACGCACAAAGGACAAACGAACAACTTAACTAACTGTACAGCCAGATATATCCCCACTTAACTGTACCTCACAGACCAAAAAATATATAGACGCTGTCTTCGGAACAATGTAGCGTGGTAGTGAAAAACATAACGTTAATAACAGTAGATAACAATTCCTGGTACATTTCTCGGCAGACTGTGCTCGGTGACATCTCAGATCGTAAATAAGAATAAATTGACCTCACTTTTTTGTTATGAACTCTTAGTCTATTATATTTTTTGGTCTGAGCTATACCTCTTTAAAATAATTTAATTATACAGGTAGTGTCGATTATGCTTAGAAAAAGTCATTCATAGCCATTCCACACAAATTAATACATTGACATTTATATCTTTTAATCTAACGATAATAAAATCTATTGTTTGACTTAATAAGTTTTGGTCAAATTTCGCCCAAAGAACAGTTCCTTTAGTATACATAAATTTAGGTAGATACTTGCATTTTACACGTATTTCAACTATTAGGTATGGCCCCAATAAGCTAGTACTCCGTTACATCGCACGCTTCAATTTGTATCGTTCATTGTATATTCAATGTTAATTACTACGCAACGCATTTTGTTTGAGACAAATTATGCTTTGTTTGAAGAACAAACATTGTAATTGGTACAGATTAACGTATTGTAATTACTTAAGTTATTGGGACAAAGTGTAGCGTGTTTGTAATTTGTTATTAAATAGGTTACATCTCAAAACATTTGTAAGTCGTAAGGAATAGCTTAGATTGGCACCAATAAAATAATAAATAATTGGGTATAGCTGTGTCATGGACACGGCTGTGTGTTGTATATGAATATACGTTTATGTTACATAAAATAATGTTAAATAAAATATTTTTATTTACTTTGTATTTTTTTATGTCGTAAAATAACTTCAAAATGGGAGCGCTTCCCACTCCACCGCGCGCGATTTTTCACTGTAGGTACTCGCATATCGTAATTAATTATTTGATCGTTTATCTATCAACTGGTATAATTTAATTATGGATGTAGACGATATATGCTAAACTACAACGCCAAACAGTAGCCCCCGATTTTGTTATAATTATGGTAGGGGATCCGAACTAGACAAGTTTTGCACCGGCGTGTTAACCGGATGAAAATGATATTTTATGACATAAAATAAGTTTCTGAACACACTGTGACTGGGTT
>LGAG01028598.1:229032-239555 GCA_001278395.1 Lerema accius
CGGCGCCCGCGCGCCCCCTAGTACCTCGCGCCCGGGTGCGGCTGCACCCCTTGCACCCCCGGGTAAAGACGGCCCTGCTTGCAGCTATTTTCTAATTAGAAGTCTATGGATAGTGACCATATTAACCCAGGCTATTATATAGATTAGTGGTTCCTCACCTTTCCAATATTGTTACCCCTGTCTGTGACCTTTGAGAAAAATAGATTTCACCCCGTCTTTAAAATGTTATAAAAACAAACAATACAAGTTACTTCTCCTGTATTTTTATATTTTACGATCCTAATAATTAGGTCTTTTGTTACCCCCCGTAAAATAGCAGATTTACCCCGGCGGGGATAGTTACCCCCAGATAAGGATCTCAGGTTGTAGATTATCTTTCATTAAAGAAGATCAAAGCATTAAAGTGCTTAAGCTCTTTCTATGAAGTTCACGATATAAACTACTTTAAAATAGTTACGAAACATATTTCGCAATATGGGTTTCACCACGGGGTAACAGAGAGATGCAACTACCACCCATAATTATGAGCAATGAAAATATGTACTTAATAGTGCTTAAGTACTCAAAATTCAACCAAACTTCTATCCACCTATAAAGTCTCTGCCTGTTTATGAAAATAATCTTGAAAAATCCATCATCACTTATCAGTTTTGCAACATGAAAAAACAATTCTAATTACACCATAATTGCCTATCTAATCGAAAATACCCTATGTTTAAAAACATCGGGACATACATACATACTAAAGTCTTTTATAACAAAAAAATATGAGCTGTTAGCCATATTGTTTCAAATTACCTTGGAAGAGGGCAATACAGAGCCCTTGATAGCTACTTGGTACCTAGTTCATAATTGTTATTCAATAAGCGTAGTATTGGGTCGTGTTTTTTATACCTCGGTTTCAATAGTCGTTAATACGTTCTAAACAAGTAACCTTCGTAATTAATTACGAATACGAAGCAATATTACCTACTACGAATAATGCGCATTTAAAATTTATTTATTTTATCAGTGTCTCAGTTAGCCGGCCTAATTAATTAGCTTATCCAATTACCTATTTTAATGTAGAATCGAGTTATTTTTTAACTACCTAAGTGTATTTTAAAGTGAATAGTTTGTTTTTAAATGGAAATCTTAAATTGGATCCAGTAAGTACGTAGGTAAGTCTACTTTGATATTTTCGAAGTGATATTAAATTCCTGTAATTTGTATTCAAGGCTTGGGAAGAAAACAATATACACTTTCTTACGAAAAATTTGCACCATTTTGATTGCTGAGTATCTACCTCTGTTGTCTTTTTAACTTCTTAATTTATTTTAGAATTTTAAATTACTTATCACTTTTATTCTGGTGTAGTAAAATATGCAGTTATAAAAACGATTACATTATTATGAACATATTCATGTCAAACCTATGCATATGAAATACATTTTGTAATTCGTAACAGCTAGTCGGTATAGGCTATAGGTATAGGCAAGTTACCCAGTAGGTTAGTGCAAATTGTATTAATAGTTATGATAACAGTAACATACAAGGCATGAACGGTAAGTCATTGGCCAAATTGGTAATTAAAACCAAGTACTTAATGTGAGATAACAAACAGGTAGCTTATGACGTAATAAATGATAGCCTAATTAGACAGACATAATTACAATGAAGGTACAAAATTACAGTCGAATTGTAGAGTACATCTTCTTTATAAAAACACAGCGTGTACGTGTTTGTTACTAAATTCCTCCTTTAGGCGTTTATACCTGAATGAATTTGTATACAAATAATTGTGAGGTGTATTAGAGGGGCCGAGTATGGTTTCGAACTACTATTGGACCTGGCAGCTGCTGATGTAGATATATTTTAAAAGGCCAGCCAAACTATTAGAGTTATTGAAATGCCGCCATTACAAAAAGTGTCTAATAAGATGAGGTTTTAATAAAGATACATGAAAATTTAGGTACATGATGTGGAAAAAAATTAAACTAAGGACTCGACTAGGTATATTATAAAAGACAACATTATGTGGTAGAACAACATCTGCCCGGTCTTCTAGTTTAATATTATAATTATGTTTATACCTGCTAAAAGATATATCTACGTCTGTACTTCCACTGAACTGACTAACTTCCACTAATTAATTATTGATTAATTAAAACGACAATTAAGAATGTAGAGACTTTAAAATCAAGATTTAATTAAGTGATCTCTGATATGAATTATCGACTACAACAAGGTGTTCTCTAATATTTGCCTCTTAAATAAAATATAAACCCACACACACTCATAAATACTAGGGTTTTCTACGGGCTGCAGGTGACAAAAAAGTCACCTACATACATAACAAAAATAAAGGTTTCTAGAAACCTTGAAGAACCTACGTATTTGCGCAAGACCACTAAATTGACGCACTACTTTCAAAGACAAAAAATACAAAAATATTGTTTAAAGCGAATGATTTATTTTTATCATTGTTGTTACGTACAATAACAAACATACGGGTCATAATCACAGTAATATTGTGGCTTTATTTCTAAGTTAAAGTGTTGCCAGTATCTGATTTTCAATTTCTACTATGAATATTTATTTTGTTTGAGACGCGTTAAGTTATCCTGTTCGACTTCAAAACTATCTACTTTAAACTTATTTGAACGTTAAAATAATCCTAATTATTTAAGAAGTTATTATAAAGATTTTATACTGATTCGTAATCAATTTTATTGTGTTTTAGTACGCAACACTGTATTGATCGTGAAGTCACGGCTGCGCAATGATTTCATTCATCTCTGTCTGTGTCCGCTATAACACGTATACACGTACTTTCCGAGTAAGAGGCTAAATCTGTGCGAGTGAGAACTAACCTTTAACTTACATTGACCGGTGGACAACTCATCATCGTAGCACTAACCCTACAGAACCAGCAATGAAATCACAGTTGGCAGGTGAATTCAATTAGTGCTATAATACTTTGTACTGCAATAGAGCCTCTCTTGTATTTATGTTGATTATTGTCCATCGCTTACGTGTGTGCGATTTCGTTATCATAAAACTGGTATCGAACACGAACACCTTCGTGTGAAATCGTAGCAGTGTGAGTATGGATATGGACATACGACAATATAAATGTAAACAGTAGAAGCTTTTAGACGGTATAAAGTTTCGTACGCCGATTTCGACGCTGTGTCCTCGCTTTAAGTGTCAAGTTTGTTCGGCCCATGATCGTGACCTGAAGGTTTTCACACAGAGACAGGCGACCTACCACCACACGGACGATATTACCAGCCTCCGCAGTAGCTGACGAGGCGGCTAGAGTGCTGGTCGCCATCATGACGGGGGTCGACGAAATACTGAATTATCAAAAAAACCCCGACGATGATTACTACGCTCTGCTAGGCTGCGACGAGTCCTCCACGGTCAGTATTCACTTTCATTGTTAATACGTCATCTGTTTTTGATTTTTAACTTTTATATTTACGAGTATTGATCCCTGTGATTCTCCCATTGATCTTATTCGCGGATAGGGGCTGCGATGACCTACATTTAGCTAGTGAAAAACTAATAGAATGACGGCGCAGATTACGGTGACAATTGTGTTTTAATTGACTCACGAGATGGAATTCCCGGAGAATTGAAAAGCGACGAAGCGGATTATAAGCGAGTTTGTTGTTTTGCTCAATGTTTTCCTTTAACGTTTGCAGGCGGAGCAGATTATTGCCGAGTACAAGGTCCTCGCGCTGCAACACCATCCTGATAAGAATGATGGTGATAAGGAAGCTGAAGCCAAGTTTCAGAAACTGAAGGTAACTAACTAATTTTGTTTTGTTTTTTAATAAATATTTTTTCTCTTCCTTTAGCAACTTGGTAGGCATTATTTACTAGGTTGATATATTACATTTATGTTTGAAATTCGTTGCTACTGTCATATGAGGTAGGTATATTTTTAATTTATCTTAAGAAAACGAAATTCATAATAAACTCTGTTATTCGAGGGTTAACTCTTGGGTCCGACTTTTTATTTTAGTTTTTTTTATTCACGGTACAATGGTAGCGCACATGTATGTGCCCGTATACGGGTACTTACTATTATAAGTGAGGGCTTTGTAAGAGCTAGGTCTCTATATAGATAACAGGCTCTGAATATCAATAGTTACTTAAGTACCTACTATGCAATTAAAAAGAACGGCAATTATTAAAATGTTTAAGTGTAATCGTAAATGATATCGTTCTTTCTTTCTATTTTTGTTTCTTTCTAATTCCCAGGAGGCGAAGGAGACTCTCTGCGACCCATCCAAGAGAGCTCTATATGACAAGTGGCGACAGAGCGGCATCTCCATGGGCTACAAGCAGTGGCTGGGCATGAAGGACCACGTGCAGCAGTCCATGCACTGGTCCAAACCCAACACCAAGGACCGCATGCTCGAGGACGAGGGCCGCGCTAGTGGACCCTCCAGTCTGGGGCCCTCCAACGCCGCTGCGCGCAGGGCCTCTGAAGGCGGCGCCGCCCTCTGGGGCCGCTGGGGGACCGGCACTCAGGAGCCCCCCTCTGAAGTCATCTCCAAATTCCGTAACTACGAAATCTAAGCGAGTTACGACAACTTCCTTACGTTGTTTGTTTGTTAAACTTGTTTTGTTACTTAATTTTTTACTAAGAGATTTGTTGTGCCCGAATCTCTTATTTATAATTTTTGATACGTTTTACTTGCCTATAGGTTGTCGACGCAAATTTAATTTGTGCTTTACGCTCTTGTACCTCAGTTTCTCTATATTGATGTTTTATTGACGTTATTAATAAGTAGCTGTAAGTTAAAGTCGATGTTAAATTAGTAAACGGCACAATATTGATCAGGTCAGCTCGGACAGAATGTTACTCGGAGTCTTATTCGGTGTTATGTGTTTGATGTTTGAACGTTTCATATCTCGATGTTAGTCTAGCCTAGACGTTAGTGTACGACACTCGTAGCGCCCCCTACAGGTACTATACCTACTAGTGTAAGCTCTGCACATTCCTGACACAAACTAAACTTGAGTCTGATAACATTTCCGCTTTAGAACGACGTGTAAGAGTCTATAAGAATCTCTGATATTTTGATGAATTGTATTTTTGACCCTCTTTTACTAAGTATCTTGCTATTTAATATTTCTGGTCCCACTGTTATTGAGGATGGCGATATTATTGGAAGTTGTGAGAAACATACAGGGTATTGAAGAGAAAGGAACACAGTTTATGTTTTTTATTTATTACATATCTCTTCGATTAGTTATCGATCCGAACTATACCTACTTATTTACATGGTTTATTACCTATTGTGGAGTTTTCCCTAATTGTTAGACGTAAGTACGGTTTATTGGATCTATGTGTTAAATGTTTTCATCAGTATTTTATTCTATTACAGATGTTTAATTATATAAATGTTATTGATAAAGTAGTAAATTATAATATTTTATGTGAGTGAAATTTCTTGTAGAACCCACATGATAATTTTTTAATTAAATCTCGATGTCTTAAAACAATAAAGTTTAAAGCGTAGCTTTCGTGTTTTATTTCACAAGTACATCCATCCATCCTGATTCTCAGTGTAAGGTCTTACTCACTCCTACTAGTTAGTGCTAGTAGAACTAGTGTTCTACTCTGCTACTAGGGGAGCGTTCGAGTGTTACGTAACGATTTTTTTAAAGATTTTTGACCCTCCCTCTCATGTAACGCGCTGTTACGTCTGTACCCCTTCCCTCTCTCCCTAAACGTTACGTAACACCCAAACGACCACTCTTATCGAAATGTTGCCAATTTCCTGACTTGGGAGAATTATATTCCCCAGTTTTTTTTAAATAAAAAAACAATATTACCTACGTTACGCGTTGTTCGACCTCCCCACCCCCTAAGTAACGCATTGTACCTAACATTTTACAAGACCTCTCTCTCCCAAGTTGTGTTACGTAATACACGTTATTAAGCCTGTTAAGACTATCTCCATTCTACTATGTACCATTAACTCTACTAATAGGATAGTCTAACTAGTCACCACCGCCTGCTGCAAATGCAATGCAAATATTAATGTTAATGTAATAAAAAAGCAGTGTCACCACCCCTTACCTTCCATAGACATCAGTGACAAATCTTAAATAGAACACTGAAGTGACTGTTAGTTGGTTAGTCCTAGGACCTGTTAGTGATAGGTGTTCATGAGAATATTGTCTGCCCGAGGTTCTAGTTTTAGTATAAACTAGTGGACCTCCCCTCGCTTCTCTTCGGTGTATATTTAGGTCAAAATAAATGACTACTACTGTTGTATGTTTTTCAACATGGCTGACCACGTTAGCTGTCAGTCACGTCAGTTAGAGAAGTCCCATATAAATTGTAATAACTTTTGATAGAATGGACTGATTTAAATAAAATAAAACCCAAATAACGCCCCGAGTTAAGAATTATTTATGTGATGTTCTTTCAAACACACGGTCAAACAGCCCCAACTTTCAATTTTATTATTATGTATAGAAGATAGATTATGTGCATAAAACGGGCATTACTTACCATTACTTAGATAGTCTCCTTCTTTAACTATTTCTCGAGATAACAATACCAATGATACAAATCGAAAAACTGACACAAATGTTTTCCATTCCACCACCTATACACCTCATGTGATTTGTGTCGCACTTTCTACAGTATGATACAGAGAAAACAATTCTTTATTGTGTAAACAGTCAGTGCTGTGCCCGCCGGACATAGCGCCGCGAACAAACAACCACAAACACATTTCTCGAAGGCGTCATTCTGTTTAATAATTCTTGAAATTCTTTACTGGAAAAACAGCACCAATGCGCATTCACTTGAAATGTACACATCTATATTTAATACTATAGACTTTTTTTAGCCTTGTCTTATAAGTTATAACTAAAAAAAATTGCATGTTCAAAGTAGTTTTTGCGAAAATTTATGTAGGTATGAATACCCACATTACGTCAAAATTATAATTTAGGTACACATTTGAAGCCCAAAAAACAACAACAGATAGAAATAGATAGATGGAAGTCTTATTAAAGATAGCTTGTCATGAAGGCTTTCGAACAATCACCTAGTAATCCACTATGAAGAGCTTCGGTAAAGTTATTTGTATGTACACGTATTCAAAACATTGCTATTAATTTATTTTGGGCGCTATTATAATTTCATGTTTATCTCTTATTACAGTTTGGATTGGAGATTAAAAACCTCGGGACGTACCGCTAATTTTCTAAAACTTATGTACTAATTAACACTTACTTGGTGAAGGAAAAGGTCGTGAGGAAATCTGCGCAGCTGATCTCCATAAAGTTCTCAAAGGTGTCGTGTGAAGTCTGCCAATCCGCACTAGGCCAGCGTGGTGGACTATGGCCTGTTCCCCTCACATTGTGAGAGGAGACCTGAGCCCAGCAGTGGGACAATTATGGTTTGTAAAGATTATAGATTGGAGGCTCAATTTTTGACCTTTGAATAAACAAGTTTCTTGGATCACTACACATACAAATAAGGGCAACATTTAATATTAAACCTTGATCTTGAATTGAATATGAATCCATATCTAAAAAGTTGTTACATAGGCTACAAAGTTGTTAAAGGATCATTGTAGAAAACGCATCTGACTGATGACGTAATAATTCGCTTCCGAGCTTAAAATTATTGAGCTATTGAATAGCAAACGTGAGTTTCGAATTAAGTCCCGGGTTTGTTTCCCAACCAGAGCCCTGTATACAGGCTCTCTATATGTCCCATCATAATAGTAGTAACAGGTAAATGGCCTGAAGTTTTCTATTACTTATCTTTTTTCTGGATATTATTCAAACTTCGGTTTTATATAATATAGGCGACTCACGGAAAACTTTATCCCAAAATTCCTAATATTTTTTCTATACGCCATAACACGAATGCCAAAAAGTCTTAGGTGGTCAAAGACCATGTGGTATCTTAATGCGGTAGTTATGGGCGCTGGTCGGCCGTTGTCTCAGAGAATTCCACGCAATGCTTGTTTATACGACACATCTCGGATGTCACAGGCATAACGAGCGGCTGGCTGTCGGTCGGCTACTGGACATCAGTGTGGTTACAACTCTCCACCGATGTGACTGTGAAATTTGTGATTTGTGAATTAATTAAGCTAATTAACCACTCCAGGACAGCAATATCTTAATTGCCCATCAATTTTAAATTATCTAGTGTCTTTACGCAACGGATTTTTTTGAATTTTAAGCCGTGTGAAATCGACTTTTTAAAGGAATTTAATGTTAATTGTAGTTTGGATAAAATATAGTTTTAAATTCTTGTGTAATTATCACCTACTTAATTTGAAATATTGCTGTTTATAGACAATTAAGCTAGGGAGAGGCATCTCGCATAAATCTGAAACAAAAAGTCGAACAAATGTAAACTTTAATAAATCTTTTAACAAATAATTGAATTACGAAAATTAACGCCGAAAATATTATGATAGGAAAAAAGTTACATCTGAATCTCTTCTATCGTGTAAGTAATCAGCTGATGTTTAACTTAGATAAAGTTAGGCAACATAATACGGTAGTTACATCATACATTCAGGTATAATAAATTGAATACTTCAGCCTGAATCTACAATTCATTCGATTCGATGCGATTCGATGCCGGTATCGATGTCTATCCATGACATTGTTAAACAAAGAGTAATTATGAAACGTGCAACTTAACACCGAGGATTCAAGGTAAGTGGAAATCATTTGACAGTATCGACCGGCGGAAATATGGAAACATAACACTATAGTTCTACTAACAGTGTGAACGATCCAGTTTTTTAACTTGTCATATTTAGTAAGTTAGGTCTTGTAACTTCAATCACAAATGTTCATGTTGTTCACAATTCAGTAATGATTCAGTACAAGTGATTTCATTACTTCAATATCACTATTATATACAGAAACTGGTTTGAAAATGAATGTTTTTGTTTTAAAAATGAGACAAGTTAAAAAACGGTTTATAGGTTTAATCGAAAGGTACGACCTCTGTGGGGCATTGGTTACCTTGATAAACTGCCGTTCTACGGGTCCTGGGTTCGATTTTTTCGAAATTAAATATATTTGTTACAAATAATAGAGTTAGGAGTACCTATACATAAAATAAGCTTTTTTGTTATTGTGCCTGTAGTACTAAATTAACACTAACCTACTGTTACAATACTGGACATAAACTTGTTCTATTTGATCTCCATAATTAATAGAAAATATAGCAACAGGAGTAAGTAATTTCTACGAAGAGTTTAATGACGAATGAAGAAGACAGAAGATACGGTCGGCAGAAGAGAGAAACGAGTGAGTGTTTCAAAGCAAACACAGTAGTGTGCAATGCTAAGGCTCCCCATGCATGTACTTACTTTGTTTGTTCTGGAATGGTCAGCCTGTCTGCGACTGTCCGCGAGTGTCCGCAAGTGTCCGCAAGTGTCTGCAAGTGTCCGCAAGTGTCTGCGACGCGGCCGGGGGTTAGGGTAATGTACAAACAACAGGAATGTTATGTACAGTATACCGATAATTCTATATGTAACGTTTTTGTTGTCTTATATTGCTCTTCTATCTCCGTTTGACTTCGCAACATCAAGAACGAGGGAAAAATGCCTTTACATTGCTTGTATTATTATGTAACTTATATTTACAACCTTTTTACTGTCTATTTGCAACTGTAACGCGACAAAATGTCGCAGTGTACTAGCCTCAAATAACATTATTCACGTAAATGTCAAAATATCGTTGCGACAATTTAAGTTGTACTTAAAGTCTGCTTGCGACAATTTGTCGTGTTTCTGTCGCATATATGTTATGTCATGTGTAAATATATTCAATATTTTCTAGTTTAAAATATTTACGTGTTGTATTTAAGAATAAAAAAAATATTGATAAGAATTATAATAAATAAAAGAAATGTTTTATTTAAGTACTAGACGATGCCCGCGGCTCCGCCCGCGGAAAAGTCGATAAACAAAATATTGATTTCGTCCCAAGGGAACCTATAATCGGGATAAAATGTATCCTATGTCCTATTCCTGGATGCAACATATCGGTGTACCAAGTTTCAGCTTAATCCGTTCAACGGTTAGACCGTGAAGGAGGGACAAACATCCAAACATCCAAATATCCAAACATCTTTACAAACTTTCACATTTATAATATTAGTAGGATAAAAAAAAATAGTCATGTGGAAATAATGTAAAACAAATATTATACCTAGGTACAACTAATAGTACAGATAATAAAATATAATTATGTACCTATATTATTAGGACAGTTAATGATTAAATTAACAATTAAGACAATTATTTGGATAAATAATAATCTCATATACACAATTATGAGCAATTTTTTTTCAATACAAACTATAAGCACTATTTTTTGAAAGAAAGAAAAATCAGGAAAAAATACGTTTTCACATACATCAAGTACAGCCACCATGACGTTAATTTTGACATAAATACATTATGAAAACGCATTTTTTGCAAGTAAAACACTGATAAATTGATTTTTTGACGCAAAATAGCCCT
>LGAG01028598.1:246953-260101 GCA_001278395.1 Lerema accius
ATTAATAATTTTCAATTCATCAAGTTTACCGTAACATATATATACTATAGTATATTTATAAACACTGACCTGTAAATGACTCCGTTGAGTTTCCCCTCGGCAAGGTCGCTGACCTGCAGATGGTACGTGGTCTGCAGCCTGGTCAGCGCCTCCGCGGCGCCTGTCAGGTCCTCTAACGTCGGGTACTTCACGCCCTCGTGAGTCATTGATATGTTCTTTATATACTCTGCAACATTATTCTACTCGTAAAGCCGTAAGGTAGTAGGTAAGGTTGGTAGGAAGTAGTATCATAATAAGTAAGTACAGTCACATCCAAAAATATCTGACACCCCCCCTAGGCGCCATAAATATGTGACCCCCCGCCCTAGAATTCCAACTTCCCGGTGTCCGATTGTTCTGAAATTTTTCATGCATGAATTTATGATACAGTGTTTTCAGAATGTCAGAACTCCTTCCAACTTTGCCAAGACGAATCAAATGGGTCCAGTTTCAATAGGTTGTGTGGTTTACCCGAGGAGTTCCTATGGCCACCTTCGGTCTCCATCATCAGATCATTTATTTATTGCATAATAATATTACAGTGTCATCCCATTAATACACGTATCCATAATTTCAGCTCAATCGAACAACGGGAAGTAGGTTTTCAGAGGGGGTCAGATATTTTTGGAGGTGACTGTACCTACGTAGTGACAGGTCGACGTTGGACGAAGGATACTCCATATCATAGATGATATACTAATATACTGCTCTATACACGGAAGTACTACAGATACATTCCTTGCTCTGTGGCTCTATATTCTGTTTTTTTTGAGGTACCTACTCTACTAGTATTTATTATTATGAGTTTTGTACGAAAACTTAAATAACCATTAAAAAAATGTAGTTATAGTGTTAAATTCATAGAATTAGTTTATTCTTAGCTCTGGCCGCGCAATTTTTTTAGACCAGAATGCCTGATGTCCTTTCATACATGTTTTTCAATAAAATTATTGCGTCTTCCCTGGATATTTGTGCCAGAGCCGTGCTTAAAAAGGCCACATAGGACTCTGGAATCGCACTTTCCCTCCCACTGACCCAGAGGAACATTTTTGGAAAATTTAGTAAAGAGCGGAACTGTGACAGTTAGAAAATAATACTGTTTTAATTGAATTGTCCTACTGACATATTAACAATATTCATAAATTCATTTAACACAGTTTTACAAACAGCATTTCTAATCACTTTACGCACATATCAAATATTGAAGCACATTTGTTTACACAGGTGCCTTTTTACTTACAATTTGACATCATAACAATATTTATAATTACCTCACACTGTTTAAACAATAATAACAATAGACACCAACTTAGCCTTAATTTTTGTAATCATTGTTACGCAAGCTCAAACGAATTTCAGGTAGTGTCCAGATTCGTTATTTTGAAATACTCGTGGCACCTACCCATTCAACGCCATTAATTTTGAAGTATCAAGATGCGAATTCTAGATTTTTGAGCCCAGCTTATTATACTGCATTTATTTATTCATATTATATAAATTGACAACTAAAGAGTGCCGCAAATAATACAGGTGTAATTGTAGTTAAGCCAAATTACATCTTAAAAGTAAAAAAATCAAGTAGGTACGTAATCTCCACCCAATTATGTAGTCTTTATATCGAGGTTATTATACTGTGGATTACTCACCAGTGCCCTTTTTGATGCTGTTTTCTATGTAATCCAAGTCGGTGGTCAATCGTTTGATGAGCGTGAACGCGTTGATCGGATTTCCCAAGTAGTTGGGAATGTCCTCCATAGCTTTGCTGTGTTCCACTTTATATTTATCCAAGTGTCTGAAAGAAATAACGATTTAGAGTAATTGCATTGTTTTTTTTGTGCACCTACCTCATTTTGTCTTAACTACGCTTTGCTTACTTCCTTGAAGGCAAGGACCAAAGATAAGGCCGTCATAGGTAAACGAGCAGAAAAGTCATCTGATGGAAAATGACCAGAGCAATGACGCTCATGGATTTTAGCAACACCAGGGATGCGGGCAACGCGTTGCCAGACAAAATAATGATATAGACCCGCTCCTTGAAGGTGTGCAATGCGGCAAAGTGGAAACACCGTTACAGGAAGTTCGTTACTAGGTTACAAGTACGTGGTAGGAGGTGACATCGGAATCAAACTGTGGTTTAACACCAGGTATCCAGATGGTGTCTATGGGTCATTTACGTGGAGCAATGAGACAACGGAAGTTAAATTGAACAGTTCTTCCGAACATTCCCCATTTTACAGACGGTAGAAAACGCGGAGCGAGCCAATGTCTCTCCGCAGCTCAATTCTAAGGCGTCTGTGACTAAGGGATCATCGATGTATCTGTAATTGCTGGTTTGGCCTTACCCGCCAAGTGATCCCGATATTGGACTTCATTAGCATTATCCTTTTTCAAAAAAGTAATTGTCAAGAAATAAAAAGACCTGTGTACTCAACAGTCTAACGCTGACACTTACTTCTTGAGCAGCGCGAGTCTCTCCTCCTCCTTGGTGACGTAATGGTTGAGGTCGTCGATGATCTTGTAGTGTGTCTCCAGCAGCGGCTCCACGTCCGAGATGGCGGTGAACAGCTCCCCGCGCGTCGCCGCCATCATGCTCGCCACGCACAACACACACAACCACATGTCGCTGGTATGGCTTCTAGAACAATATAGCTACGTCTACAGATTAAATACCTTGTTGGGTAGTCTACCCAAATAACATAGGATTGCATTTACCTAAATTTCTCCCTAAATATCCCTGATAAACATCTCGGAAGCCCCTGGCGTTTGATCAAAATTACAGACTTTTTTCCAGATGGTTTAAAAACATTTGGTACCCTTTTAAAACCCCCATGGTTTCACCAAGTCTTTCGTCGATCAGTTCTGGTTGTTGGTCAGAGAACTTTAACACTTTTTGACTGAACTCAGAATTGATTGAAATTGTTAAAAATCTTTTGATATTCCCGGGCACAGAGTGTCCAGGTTGTCCCGACAAGTGTCCGACTTTCCCGTCCGGACGCTCAACAACTAGGATAAATCCGCACAGATGACAGCCTTAAAGAAATTACAAAAATAATGTTTCGCTTTGACGTTCGTTCGTTCGTTATATTTAAAAAAAGTAACTAAGTATTTGAAATTTTTAAACGGTTTTTTCTTTCTTAAAAATATTTTGAAAAATATTCAAAATGCTTATAAATAAACTTATTTTATCTTTGAGAGCAAGTGATACATACCGAAAGGAATCGACAACTAGCAGCTTTTGACTTCAATAACAAGCTAACAGCGCTCGCAAGCGTTCACTCGGTACAACTTGGATTTTATAACTGAAACGTGTTAACACGTTTAACATAACGCGGATTACTATGCTGCGGGCCGATTCGGCTAATAATTTCACTACTGCGATTCTAGTAAGACTTCAATGTGTTTCAATTATAGTAGGTACTTTTACGTTATCTATTCTGTAGTAATTGATAATTAATCGAAAAATTTGTATAAATTTTTTATAGATACGAAATTTCTATGGACCAAACTAAGTAGATACTTTGCCAATACCAAATTCGTATTCAATTGAAGCAACTGTAAATTAAATAACTCTAAAATACATTACACTTTTTTTATGAAAATGGTTCACAGGGAAGCTAGCGTTTTTATACTAGATACTTATATTAAAATGATGAAGAGGTAATTTTTCAAGACGGTGTGGATGAAAGGAAAATAAACATATTTCTGAAACTACACTTTATTAACTTTAAAAAAAGAAATGTTAAAAACGATTAATCAAGAACTGTTGTGTCTATTTTTCTTCCAACTGTTCGACAGCTGAAGACATGTGTAAGAATTTATTAAAAAACAATGTTATGATTTTATAATATTTATTATTTGCATTTAAGACTAAACAGTGAAAGTATAACAAATTACGAACAAACAAATCACAACTTATTGGTGGACATTAGAAAGGACAATGGCAAAGTTCTATCAAAACTTAGGTCAATACAATATACAGGGTAAATTTTAATAAGCGCATCACCTTTTGCAGGCAGCTTCTCCACATCAATCCCAACGACATTTGTTCTACGACTTTTTACATAGCTCGATAAATAACCAAAAATAACAAAAAACAAATAAATTTTGCTCCCTCTGTTATTTAAAACTCCGTATTTTGTAAGAAGTGTCTAAAATGACAACTCCCGCCAAAGTAAGGTGCGTGGCATACCTATGCGCAGAGTAATGCTAGTTCAGAAGCAACACATTAATTTTGTATGGGAAAACTTAAATTTTAAAATCTATTAATTTCAAAAAGCCGTAGAACAAATGTCGTTGGGATTGACGTGGAGAAGCTGCTTGCAAAAGGTGATGCGCTAATTAAAATTAACCCTGTATACCGGTTACAGATACGACAAAAATTTTACTGTTAATTTAATGCTGTTAACTGAATTATTAAATTCTAGTAGTGATAGCCTAGTGTTTGAACGTTGGTCTTCTGAACCTGGGTTCGAACCCCGGCATGCAACTTCTGACTATCTAAAAGTTATAATGCGTATTAGAAACTAATTATCACTTGTTGCGGTGAAGAATAACATCGTGTGGAAACGTACATACCTGAAAGTTCTCCATAAAGTTATCCAAGGTTTGTGAAGTCTGCCAATACACACTTGGCGACATGGTGGACTATGGTCTGTACCCCTCACATTGTGAGAGGAGACCCGAGTCCAGTAGTATTATTACTGTTTGGGTTCTTGGTGTATTAGTGTTCCTTAAGCGGGGACATTCCTCTGGTCTTCTATTGCATTTCAATTATATTATATTTTTTGTAAACGACAATAGTGAATTGGCAGAATCTGTCATTGTCCTTTGTTAATGTGGTCAAGAAAAAGAATGTAAAACAAAATTATAACCATGATAATTACTGACATAGTACCGATACCGCTCAGCACTCCACATCACTGCATACCACAGTCATTTAATAATAATATTTTCTTCAGAGCACCCAAAAGCCTGTTAAACCAATTCTATCTGAAGGTCTTGGGCACCGGCTTGGGTATCTGTCGCGCGATGCCCTCCCGCTGGTACTCCAGGTCGCACGGCTTGAGGAGCTCCTGGCCGCCTTGGTGGATCCACTTGTTGCACACTGCAAGCACACAGCACATCGTGAGACAGCAGTCCAGAGACAGTGCACACAGCGGACACTGAACACACTGACCCCACTTGGAGCCGCGCAGCACGGGGCAGGCGGCGTGGCGCGTGGCGAAGTCCCCCTCGCCGGACGGGTGCAGGTTGAGCCAGAAGGCGGCGGCGCGCGCCACCGGGAACACGCTCAGCCCGAGCTCCGTGAACACCGTGGCGCCGCCCTGCGCCACGTCCGACATCTGCGCACGGTACGGCTCGTCAAACGGAGAATGATGCTTGGGTGACGATAACTAATTAGAATTATTAATTAATGACCTTTATAAAGGGTTTGTGGAGGAAAAGTGGAGATCTCCGCCAGGCGATGTCACTGTCTGGGGACCGCGGCCCGACCGCTAACTTCGGGCCATTGTATACAGGGATTGTAGAATGTTTCGATAGCGCGATCTAGGATAGCTCATCTGATTGGCCATACTTCGTGACGATGCGTGTGACGTAACGTATTGTCATTGGTCGCTTCCTCAGTGTGCGTGTGGCGTGTTCAGTGTTTCTATGTAGGGAGCGCGCTCATGTTGCTATAGACGGCGTGCCCCTACAGGTTAAATAATAAAAATATAGAAGAAACTTACATAAAATAGTACCGTTGCTATTCTGTTGCCAGTTTTCGAGAATGGGATACCAGATTTCTGTAAAATAACACACAGATTTAAATGTGAATCCTAATCTTTTTCCTTGTAATACTTATGTACCTACCAATCCAATAGTATTATATTATGAATATTGTAAATGCGTAAGTGTTCGTTAATTTGTCTTGCTTTGCGGATCGATGTTATTTGTATAATTAAATGAAATGAATAAATTAATGTAAAAAAAACTATTAAAATACGTTTTTATTAAGTGATTTAAAAAGAAGAAAATAATCTTTAAATTAAACCAATCAATTTAATACATCTATTACACAATTGATTAAATGAAATAAAAGCTTGTCGCGAGATTTGCATTCTTTGAATATAGGTTATTTGGAAAACTAAATTCCTCTTATCACTATTTTCCTCTAAAGTAGAAATCATTTTGCTCAATTAGTTTAGAAGATGCCCACGGAGTAATAATGTATATTTAATTCTTTAATTTATATGTAAACATTAAATAACAATTTTTTGTTGATCTTGTTACTGAAATGAAACCAAAATCAATCGTTTAAAAATAACACGGTTAAAATTCAGTTGCAAAATTCACGCAAAATTCGCTTGTGTAACGCCCTCATAACGCTTTCGTAATGTTTGCGTAACGCTTTCGTAATGTTTGCATAACGCTTAAATAACGCTTGTGTAACGCGCTCGTAACGCTTGCGTAACATTCACATAACGCTTTCATAATGTTTGCGTAACGCTTACATAACGCTGGTGTAACGCGCTCGTAGCGCTTGCGTAACACTCACATAACGCTTTCGTAATGTTTGCGTAAGACTTTCGTAATGTGTGCATAACGCTTACATAACGCATGTGTAACGCGATCGTAACGCTTGCGTAACACTCATATAACGCTTATGTAATGTTTGCGTAACGCTTTCATAATGTTTGCATAACGCTTACATAACAATTGTGTAACGCGCTCGTAACGCTTGCGTAACACTCACATACCGTTTTCGTAATGTTTGCGTAACGCGCTCGTAATTTTTGCGTAACGCTTACATAACGCTTGCATAACGGTTGTGTAACGCGCTTGTAACGCTTTCGTAATGTTTGCGTAATGCTTTCGTAATGTTTGCGTAACGCTTGCATAACGTTTGTGGGGGTAACGCATCAAAGGAATCTACAATCGGAATAAAATGTATCCTATGTCATATTCCTGTATGTGAACTATTCTTGTGCAAGTTTCAGCCTTATCCGTTTGATGGTTAAAGGACTTACAAAAATGCAGACATCTCTACAAATTTTCCATTTATAATAATAGTAGGATACGAATTAGGATGTAGGATACGATAGCAGGATTAGAATGAAATACTTTTATACCCTGATGCCACTTATTCCTCGGCATAGCCTCATCTTAACTTCGGTAGTATTTTGTTAATGTATGCGCCACTTGTTTCAGCTCAAAGTTTACTCGTGCTTGACGTTACTACTGTTGGCCGTTGTGGAGGTTCCAGGTCTGAACCTACCCTGGATTTGGCGGCAATTTCAAGTTGGACCCACCAACCATTTGTATATTTCCAATAAGTGTGGAAAATTGTAAGACTCCTCTTACCCGAGTCCAGCAGTGGGACAGTTATGGGTTGCAATTATGATGATGATGTGGAAAATTTCATGTCCTTATTGTTAACTTTTGAGTAACTCCCTCGTCTGGAGGCAAACCTCACCAGATGTAAAATTTTATTCCTTTATTGTTAAACGTTGAGGAGTTCAATTGTCTGGAGCCAATCCTGGCAGCAGTATACGTCATGGTTATCATAAACATGCATTGTCATTAGGTCTGGACCAGTATACAAAATTTCATACCCCTACTGTTAACCGTTGAGGAGTTCAATCGTCTGGAGCCAATCCTGGCAACAGTATCACGTCATGGTTATCATAAACAACATGCATTGTCATCGGGATTGCACCAGTATGCAAAATTTCTGCTCAATTAGAGACCGGGAAGTTGGTCATATTTAACTTGCAAGATTCCACCCTCATGTACATACATTGCAAGTTAAATAAAAGCTTATAAAAATGATGAATGATGATGATGATTAGATTCATCCACATTGGAGCAATCACATAGGGTATATTTATAACTACGTCAACATCGAAAAAATAAATTTTAAATAGTCAGATTTTTTTTTCTATTAATGACTATTAGTTTTCACAGAAAACATTTTTATAAAATAAGCGCTATAGATGGCGTGATGGACGTAACAACGATAATTATTAGGGGTTTCGTATGTTTTACTTGACATTCGAAACAATAATAATTATTAGGATAGTGTCAGTGAATCGTGCCCCAAGAAAAACGCGGCAATTTAAAAAAGCTCTAGCTATGAGACATCACATACATTGTTATTATTAGGTATCAATTGTTGGGAATAAAATTGAGAGGGCGCTTCAAAATGAGTCAGACTTAAAATCAGCTTACAACATAACTGAGGTGGCGGCTCTTACAACTAATGTTTTCAAACTTAAGTTACTAACCGTCGCAAAATCGTAGTGTGAGACGTAATATCCGCCGATGCCGTAGTTGACCACCTGCAGCTCCTCGGCCGACTCCAGGCTGAGGCCGGTGAAGTCGGCGACGCGCCGCGACACGCGCGCCACCACCGGCGACTCCTCGTCGCGCAGCCACGACGACTTGCTGATGCGGTAGTGGGCGACCGTGTGCTCGCCGGTCTTGGAGTCTCGGACGGTCGCTCGCCGAAACTGTCAATGGATTACGCAACACTGAGGCAACACCACTTACTAAACCGTTCGAATAAGCTTTAAAAAAATTTACCGTTATAACACTCGTGAATGAAACCTTGAATCATAAATTAAATACCTACTTGTTTGTTCAATACGTATTAATAATGAATGTTCACAGTATCTCACCCTGGGCTTGGCCAGCTCCTTGATGTGTTCGCTCTCGTCGTCGCTGAGCACATCGTGGAACAGCACGATGTCCGGCTTGAGGTACAGCTGCTCCATCTTGATCGGCGCCAGCTTCAGGAACGGATGCTTCTCTGACAGGTAGCGACATTTCAATCTGAAAAAAATGTTTAGAGTCGAGCTATTAGGACAAGATGGACTGCCAGCCTAACTGGTTGTGGACTAAGCGACACATGGGACCGAGGGCATCTGGGTTTCGTTTCTGTTCTTTTACTGCGTGGGTCGTTGTATTTGTGTGTTCATAGTATCCAGCACTGACCCATCACCTGATGGTACTGTGGGGTTACGAGAGTGTCTTATTATTATTCAATCTGTCGACAGTGTCACCTCTTGGAGACGTCTGGTGAGATGTCGAGCTCTCCGCGACACAGCGCCTCGTAGTGCAGCCGATCCTTGTCTGTAGACTTTGATACCTCCACTTCCTGATCTGGCTCCTATCGACAAAACACTTAAGTATAACACTTTCACATTAAAAGGATTTTCATTGGGGTTTCTTACAAATGATAGAAGTAGGACAATGATAAGTAATATTATCAATTCTTAAATTATCGGAAGTTGACAAATTGATATACGGTTGACTTTTCGAAATTACTCCAAAACCTTCGGTAACTGAGTGTATGTATAAAAGGCATAAAAATGTGTACAATAAATGAAAGCGAGACACAGATACATGCCTGTCGCGTGTCGTTCGTCTGGTGGTCACGTTGTTCAGCGATGCTCCGGTAGAGCGCGGTGTTGTCGACGCGCGGCCGCTGCGGCTCCGCGGCCCGCAGTCGCTCCATCCACTCCAGAGCCGCGCGTCCGTCGCCTGTCACAGTCACAGTGACTTCACATGAGCAGCTTGAAGTAATCGGTTCATAACAATCACGCACGTCGACTGCTTCAAGCTGCCAGGAAGCAATCGGCTTCAACCAGACGATCGAAATTATGTTACTATAAAAGCCCGAAAGATTCTAGGATTTACGAGTAAAACCGAAGACTTACCAACTCCTATTAATAAAAGTCCGAATAATGGCGTGATCATTATTCATTTCGGTTTTTCACCACCATCTACTTGGATCTTAGTATTGTTCGGTAAATCCTAGATTTTACCTCATTTCGGGCTTTTACAGCAATAGGTATAAATGAAATTATCTGGTGTAAAAATAAGAAATTATTACATAAATTAACTTGACATGATACAATGAAAGTATATGTTATTTATTCTCCTCCTTGTGTCGTTGTCCACAATACTGAAGGTCGACATTACCATACAGAAGTAAGTTAATATTCATATTATAAGTTATTTGTAAAAACTACTATAAGATCAAATTACCTAACAAGTAATGGCTGAAGCTGATGTACTCCAAAATATCTCCTTCAGTAAAGGAATGCGGTCCAGTTTCCTCGTGGAATTTGCGCAGCGCCTGCGTTATCCACGAGAGGGCGTTGGTGTAGTCCTTGTCGTTGTACAATTCGCGGCCAAGCTCGAAACAATCTCCGCTCGTCATTGGCGTACTGGGAACAATAAATGTACTTCCATCCAATTACTATAGGCTGGACAAATGTCCGGAATTCGCACCGGGCGCCGGGCATCCACATTTTGAATTTATAGTTGGGGAGAAACGGGGTTGAGACAGCCAGGGGCAAGTCTATTTATTATATTGAAATGTTTGTCGTAACAACTTTACCTTGCTCTCCCCTGCCAATTCAAGAGCTAAAATCCTGATGCTAATTCCGGACATTTGTGCCCAGCCTTACACTCATCCCAAAGGATTATTTTTTCAAATAAATAATTGCAAAGTCGTCCATTAGACTAATTCATGAGAAAATAGATTTTGTAATTTAATCCTAAAAAATATGAGAGCAATGTTTCTGCACGTTAAATTTATTTTTAATCTCAACTAGGCGATACTCAATTAACAAAATGTTTTATTGTTTAAACGAATAAAATATCTAAAAAATATGTTTTTCTTTTAATATCTCTGGAATTAAATAAACATAGGTTAGTATAGTATACCTACGGCTAGAAAACCCCTTCACCAATAAAGACAATTTATTACGTCATAAAATAATAATTAAAATAAAAATAGACTCACGATACTGCTTCTTCAATTTTACTGTAAACACAAATATTAATTTCAACATTGCAATAACCTAACTCTATAAAACCGAAAAGAACGTTATGTAGTTAAGTAGGTAAAAATATATATAGACTCCACCCTCGGCACTACTAAGCGTATCTATAAAAAAAACAACGTAAAAGATAACATTTCCCGGTACATTGCTCGACAGTGCTCTGTAACGTATGTCGAGTCGTAAACAACAGGAAAAAAAGACGCCACTTTTGTGTTCTGAAGACTGAGTCTATAATACTTTTTGTTCGGAGGTCACGCAGCAATAATTACAATTCAAAAGATCCAAAAAAAATCCAAAAGTCAAAACTCACGGTTGTAGGAAAGTGGAATCATCATTCCTGTAAAGTAATATTTTAAATTTCATATTTATACCCACAACTCTTACACAATGCTCTTGTGTTCTATAACGGATAAACCAGAGTTCCGCCAATAATTATTTCCAAATTCTCATCTAAATGTGCGGTGATTTATTCACAGATAAAGTAAAATAAGTTCCTGGCGACGTACCTGTAAATGACTCCGTTGAGTTTCCCCTCGGCTAGGTCGCTGACCTGCAGGTGGTACGTGGTCTGCAGCCTCGTCAGCGCCAGCGCAGCACCCTTCAGATCCTCTAACGTCGGGTACTTGGCACCCTCTTGGATCGCTGTTACGTTCTTTACATACTCTGCAACATACATACTAAGTAGATAATAACATTAAGAAAATAAAAAATAAAAATAAAGTCATCAATACTCTCTATAAATGCGGTTTTTATTTTGAGACCACACTAGAGTACATTTGCAGATATTCGTTATTCTTCCCCACACTGTTGCCCTTTACGACTTTTAAGAGGCTCGACCGATTTTTATCAAACATGTCAAAGAACACTGGCAGATACGAGTAATTCACTTTAAATACAATACAAGAAAAAACTAAATTGAAATTGCTTCATCCGTTCGGGAGCTACGGTGTCACTCTGTACTACCTAGTTTGTGGGTGTCACAGACAGACTGACAGACACACCCGCAGGCATGTCGAAATAATAATACCACTCTTTTTACAGGGATTAATAAGATAGGTAATAATAATACAGTATCATGATGATTTGTCCTTTCAAATTTACATAGACATGGTAACAAATGTCTGCAAATTTATTATAATGAGCATTTTATTAAACAGACAACAACAAATAAAATAAACAAAATAACAAAACAAATAAACACAATGAATTTATTACGTCATAAATTGGGAACAAATAAAATTGTTTAAACAATTTGCATGGTAGAGTAACGAGAAAAACGCAACTTCAATAACAATTGGCCTGATCCAGTCACTCTGAGTCAATGTTAAAAAGAGGTCGTTAATTCATGGTTCGTATTGAATATCTGTTTACCCATGATCTACGAGTGTCATTCCTTGGTCATTGCATACACTTCTGCGGCCTAATGATATCATTGGCCAAATGATGAATATAACATTATTTTATAAGCCAAACCTTGAAGTTGGGCGAATCGTAGAATGTAACCTTACATTCATACATTTACATAAATCAGCTATTAGAAAACCTGGTATCCTAACCTATTATGCGATTACTTTACAACGCCCTGATTCAATTTCATAGAAGACAGATTTTTCACTGATGTCTGGCAAATGTCAGTTATTCGTATTTGATTCAATCGAAAGACTTGCTTAGTATCAGGCTTATTGGAGACATATAAGTTTGTTCACCACTTATTATCAGGTGACTAGTTCTACTCCTGATGACTTGCGTAAGGCATAAAAATATTAGAAATACTTCGATAAAGATTCCGAAAAATTAGAAACACTTTTTTGAAATCTGTTAAGAATGGATAAAGATTACGTGTGTAATTCAAATGTAATCTGGTACTCATATTAAAATTTTGGGAAGTAGCCTCGTAGAATGCATTTATGATAATTGTTTCGTTTTAAATAATTTTCTAGAGATTTCATTGAAAGGACGCAGAACAGTGACGAAATAGAGAATTGGACAGCTATCATATCAATGACTCGTGACCATTAGACACGACTCTCGAATTATTAAGCTATAAAAATATACCAAATGTGAGTCAGGCTCTGTATAAGGCGAGCAGGGGCTAAATTTCTTTACATAAACATCTTTATAAATCCACTAAAATTATAAACAACTGTGAATTTGTCAGGCTTTTAACACCAACCGTTTAGCCAGCAGAGGAAGATACATAGGTACATGACTCTAAAAATTTGCACTGTAATGCTCCATTTCCTTTCTCAAAATCAAGAAATTTTAATGGTTTTT
>LGAG01028598.1:271053-288816 GCA_001278395.1 Lerema accius
AGATGGTACGTGGTCTGCAGCCTCGTCAGCGCCTCCGCGGCGCCTGTCAGGTCCTCTAACGTCGGGTACTTTACACCCTCGTGGAACATTGATATGTTCGTTAAGTACTCTACAAAAGACATACTAATACACTCCTAGACAACAGACTCGAACACACATTAGAACCACCCTACACCTTCGCTTGTTACATTTATAAAGATTCATGAAAACATTGTACTTATTGCAGATGGTACCTACTTCTGTGATATTTAAGACGAATAGAAATAAAAATAATTTTGACGATGTAAATTGAGGCGGCGTGGTTGTCATAATATTGTACCGTTGTTGCATAATTATAAAGTAGTAATTACTTACCGGTGCCTTTCTTGATACTGTCTTCTATATAATCTAAGTCGGTGGTCAATCGTTTGATGAGCGTGAACGCGTTGATCGGGTTTCCCAAGTAATTGGGAATGTCCTCCATGGCTTTACTGTGTTCCACTTTATATTTATCTAAATACCTGAAAGAAAAAACGATATTTAACAATTTGTGGCTTGTTGCATACCTACCTATCTTGGTTGTATTAACTACTCCCTACTTACTTCTTGAGTAGCGCGAGTCTCTCCTCCTCCTTGGTGACGTAATGGTTGAGGTCGTCGATGATCTTGTAGTGTGTCTCCAGCAGCGGCTCCACGTCCGAGATGGCGGTGAACAGCTCCCCGCGCGTCGCCGCCATCATGCTCGCCACGCACAACACACACAAGTGGCTCTTCCACCACATGCTCCTGGCTTCACTTCTTAAATTATACCTATAGCTACGTCTACATAATTTGGTAGGTAGGTACCTTGTCAGGTAGGTTATAGGTACCTACTTACATAGAACATTTCACGAATTCCTTACATTTGGATAAATGTACCAGGACATTTAAGACACCATTAAGACGTTTAGGTTTAATTCAGAATTGTTTTATATTATTAAATATCTTTCAGTTGACTGGTATACCCTGGGCATAAAAAGTGTCCAGGTTTTCCAGAAACCCGCACGGACAACTTCTCTGCTAGGACTAATGCGGGAATAATACAAGAACTTTCCTATAAGTAATCCATCCAAGTCTAAATTCCCATTGATATTAACAGTAGGTACATACTACTTCGAGCACTAATAATTAACCCCTATTTAAGTCGAATATCATCGGATTTTTTACAAGCTTATAAAATGTATTACTATCTATTTATTTAATTTTTTAATTATTTTCTGGCATACCTACAGTTACAAGCATAGATATATGTGCATCTCTTTATATAGGTAATTATAATAAATACTTAAATTCATTCTTTTAGACAAGTGATACATACCGAAAGGAATCGACAACTAGCAGGCAATAAATATGAGCTAACAGCGCTCGCAAGCATTCACTCGGTGCAACTTGGATATTATAACTGAAACGTGTCAACATGTTTGACATGACGCAGATTAACGCTGCGGGCCAATTCTGATAAGTAATAATTTCACTATAGCGATTCTATTAACACTTTCCGACTAGGTAGCGACTACCATCTTGATTGAGTCAACCGCCAAACTACTCAGCGTATTCCAAAGCTATGGTATTGTGTTCCAGATTATAACAGGACTAATTGCATTAACAGTACCAAATTCTGCGATCTCTTCCCTAAAGAATTAAATACAAATACTCATAATATCCTCTTATCGGAAGGATAGCTTAGTAGTTAAAGATGGTCTCGCGAACAGAGCTCTTGAGTTAGAACCCTGGCATGCATCTCTAATTTTCAAATAGGTATCTATATGCGTAATAGAAACTGATCATGCTTCGGTGATGGACAACATCGTGAAGAAACTTGCACACGTGAGTTCTCCATAATATTTTCAAAAAGGTGTATGGAGCCTACCTACCAACAGTCTTACCAATCGGCCTCCTCAAGGTTTGTTACTATGTGTGTGGGTGGTAGGGGATGGTGACACCTGCCAGCTCGTTTGCTATTCTCTAGTTTTATAGTTAAAAACTAATAATTGTGAATTTCTTTGGAACGGAATACAAATCAAAATTCAAATTAATCGTCTTTGGGGTCTAATGGGACGGGTGAGAAAGGGAATGGAAGCCAACGGTAATTACTTTTAAAGTGGTAATTTGTGAACATGCCTTGGATGGAAACAAAATAGATTAATTTATATCTTTATTTTATTAACTTTTAAAAAATAAATGATAAATACTGTATTATTATTCAAAACACATACTTATTGACGAATACATACGTCTTTAAATTTGCTACCATACGGCGACAATCCTAAAAACTTAATGATAACAAAATGGGGGGATACAGTTTGGCGTTGTAGTTTCAAATCTATCGTCTACATCCAAAATTTATTTATACCACTGCATAATTAAAGGATCAAAGAAAAAATTACAATGAACAAGAACATTTTGAGGTTATTTTACGAGGTGAATATATAAATAAATTTCCGATACAATAAAACAAATGTATTAGGTACGACATAAACTACTGGGGCAAATTATTTGTTTTAATAATTAACTGGCATTCAATTTCTATTTGTACTGTAAGCATTGTAATTTGTATGAATCACTTTTATCTATCACAAATGCACTAATGTACGTTGGTGAAACATTATACACATACACATCACATAAGTTTACGACATGTTTAATTTAAAAAAAAATTGTTCTTGATAACCTATAAAATAGAAATTAATTGACTAAAGTCTATTCTTAAAATATATTTTACAATCCAAAAGCTTTTCATATTATTATAAAATCTTCACATAAACAAAGCACCGTCAAAATTAAAATTAATATTTAATGGTATAGTGTAGTTAAAAAAAAATATATTGTATTATTTTTTTTAAGATGTGTGAATTCCCCTTTCTTCTCCTATATATCAAAGCACCTTTACAAAACGGGGGTAGATTAAAAAAAATACGTGCATAGATGTGATACCTACGTCACTAATACCTACGTCATTAAAAAATGATTATTACGTATAGTGATAAATTATATTGGTGCATGCCACTAGATATATTGTTAGATAATATGAATAATATTTTCATAACACATAAATAGGCGAAGAAAATATTTATATATTTTTATACACTAAAAAAGTTATAGTTACGCCTATAATGGCTACAAGGGAACTCATTGAACGAACGGACAGCGTTCGGTATCGATCGAACGATCGACGTCATCGATCGTCATTCTATCGATCAGGTTAATAACACCATATTATGACAGGACCAACCTACTATAACCCGCGCTACAACATCTATTTGTACTGAAAGGGATGTAAAATTTGTTATAGAAATAACTGGACTAATAAACAAGGTGTATAGAAAAAAGATCATCATAATTATTATAGTATAGTTATTCATTTTATTCATGGCATAAGTAGTAGATTATAGAATGTAATTTGTTCAGTGTTGCAATAATTTATTTATATGTATAATGTATAACAGAGGACTCCCAGCCTCTATGTAGCCTAAATAAATATAAAGTTTAAACCTCGTGCTGGCAAGATATGTTTAAGTTAGTTAGCAAATTGTTACTTAACTAGTTATTTGGCAAATTACAACAAAAGTCGATAAATGTATGTCTATTCTCTTTTTAAAGTTGGTACCAAGCTATTTTTGCCTGCGGCGTCGCATGGAACTAATTTGACATTGTTTGGCTTGGCGTGTTTGAGCTTAACATGAAATAATGGGTCAAAATCTTTCAACAAGGTGAAAGATAGCGATTTTGGAAGGTACAGTCAAAATAATATCAAATTAATTCCATGCGCTGACGTAGGCAAAAATAACTTGAGCCGACTATATATTATTTTCTTAGCATAGTACTAGTCACTAGAAACCTACTAAAATATAAACTTAGTAATTATAAGATTCATAAGATATTTTAATAATTCCTAGAAAAATGAAAATATTGATGTAAAATTTCATTTTTGTCCTAATTTATCCTCTAAAAATATCAATTCTCGAATTGAATTGTCCAATATTATTTTTTTATCAATCACTGTCTGACCCACATCATTGCATAGCGCGTTAGTACATTCATTAAGTAGCATTTCGGTACTTTTGCTTCAGAGCACCGAAAAGCTTCTTAAACCAGTTCTATCTGAATGTCTTGGGCACCGGCTTGGGTATCTGTCGCGCGATGCCCTCCCGCTGGTACTCCAGGTCGCACGGCTTGAGGAGCTCCTGGCCGCCTTGGTGGATCCACTTGTTGCACACTGCAAGCACACAGCACATCGTGAGACAGCAGTCCAGAGACAGTGCACACAGCGGACACTGAACACACTGACCCCACTTGGAGCCGCGCAGCACGGGGCAGGCGGCGTGGCGCGTGGCGAAGTCCCCCTCGCCGGACGGGTGCAGGTTGAGCCAGAAGGCGGCGGCGCGCGCCACCGGGAACACGCTCAGCCCGAGCTCCGTGAACACCGTGGCGCCGCCCTGCGCCACGTCCGACATCTGCACACAGATATCGAGAACGATGTTCTAACAATGCACTGCAATATTTTGTAGCAGTGTAAGAGCACGACGATCTCACGTTACGGTGCAGCCTGCGCTGCCATCACAGCGCGCCGAAGGCTCACATATATTTACATAAGAATATATCTAAAGTCTTCTAGCGTGTTACAGATATTCGTCTTATATAATTCGGCAAGGTAAGACAACCAATGATGCATGAACTTATTCACTGTAACGAAAATTTAAATGCCTAGCTATATTCCTTGACTTAGCAAAGGCATTTGACACAGTCTCTATCGCACATCTTCTGGTAAAGCTAAAAAATATTGGAGTCAAAGGTATACCTCTAAACTTTAAGAGGATTGTCTTACTGGAAGAAACAACGAGAAATATTAAATGAGGAAAATAGTAAATGGGAAAGCAAAGAGAAAATTGTAAAGTGCGGTATCCCACAGGGCAGCATTGTTGGTCCTACCTTATTTGTAGAAGTCAGTAAAATTTTTGCGAAAAAGTGTATTCTAATATGTAATAACTGTCAATTAAATTGTCTAGAATTATCCAATTCGTTAGTACTATTACCAACAACGAGATAGAGGTGGAGAGAATTATCATTCACCTGCGTATTTATACCATGGTTGGATGGAATAAAATATCCGCAAAACTGTTACAGACTTGTTTACTACATTAGCACCTGTGATTACGTACATATATTATGTAATCTTTCTCAAAAATCAGACTGCTTTCCTAAAGTTTTTAAAAAACAATTGTCCATCTTATGTATAAAAATGAATGAAAGTAAAAAAGTGAAGTATATCTAACTATAGACCTATTTCCGTTTTGCCTGTAATGTCTAAGAAGCTGGAAAAGACACTCAAAGGGCGTTTGATTAATATTCTAATATCACTTTCTCCTCGCTACCAAGATGCAGTATTATCAACCGACCACGTTGTGACAAAATCAGGTAAAAAGAAATGTTTAGTCATATTTTTAGATTTATCAAAGGCTTTTGATAGTGTGCCGATACCTCCTCCCTTAAAGAAATTGGAAACTAGGTGACCGCGGTTACGCTTACAAAATTTTTCATGACTAGCTTCAAGATAGTAGTCAGTGTATAAAAGTAAACGATGTAATCAGTGACAGTGAACCCTTGAATGTTGGTGTCTCTCAAGGTTCCATTCTGGGCCCTATTTTATTTTTAATATACGTGAATAACCTCTGGCAAATATCTTTTCAAAATTGTAACATTTTCACCAACGTAGATGACACCGCAATGCTTATATATGGCTTCTCGCTGCAATTTTTTTTTTTTTCACCCACGACAATTATGAAATCAATTAAAGTACTTTACAACTATTACAACTAAATATAACTAAATGTTTATTATTATTACTACTCTTTGAAATTCCCGGCGTTCTAAAACTATGTATATTAAACAGCAACTTACATAGAACAGCACTGTAGCTATCCTGTTTCCAGAAAACTTTCCGAATGCGTGCTCAGTTTTCTGCAAACAAATGTCATACTAGATTAGTTTTCATCACAAAATCATAGACAATAAACGAAATATTTCACATTTGAAACTTTAAATGCGCATTAGAAACTAATTATCATTTGCTTCGGTAAAGGAAAACATCATGAGTAAACCTGCACACCTAAGAGTTCTCCATAAAGTTGTCAAAGGTGTGTAAAATCTGCCAATCTGCAGCTGGACAGCATGGTGGACTATGGCCTGCACCACACTGTGAAACGAAACGCGAGCCCAGCAGTGGGCCAGTCATGGTACTCACCCTGGCAAAGTCGTAGTGCGGCTCGTAATGTCCGCCGATGCCGTAGTTGACCACCTGCAGCTCCTCGGCCGACTCCAGGCTGAGTCCGGTGAAGTCGGCGACGCGCCGCGACACGCGCGCCACCACCGGCGACTCCTCGTCGCGCAGCCACGACGACTTGCTGATGCGGTAGTGCGCCGGCACCAGCTCGCCCGTCTTCGGGTCGTGGACCGTCGCGCGACGGAACTACACCGATTCAATGCTTACCTTATATTGACTTAAGTATGACTACTTGCCTTACTTTGTCTAACATATTTAAACGTTTTCAATTTAAGGGTCTCCCGCACAAGATCAAATCCTATCGTGAGCGACGTATATTTATTACATAACGCGGTCGAAGGAGGTCGACAAAAATCTCATCAAATTTTATTTTGAGAAGAAGACGGAGGAACCTAAGTAAATATGTCAGATTTTTTTCTACAATAAACAATAAAATTGTGAGAAAATTGTTTTTCAGTTTTTTAATAACATTAGCAGTGTGACGAGTGTAGTATCTCACCCTGGGCTTGGCCAGCTCCTTGATGTGTTCGCTCTCGTCGTCGCTGAGCACATCGTAGAACAGCACGATGTCCGGCTTGAGGTACAGCTGCTCCATCTTGATCGGCGCCAGCTTCAGGAACGGATGCTTCTCCGACAGGTAAAGACATTTCAACCTAAAAAAATAAGACAAATAGTTAAAACCCCGATTTTAATGTTTGCGTAGACTTTATTCTGTCCGCATTGTTGGTACACTGTGTGTTGTCGTGTTCATGTCCTTATATCTTGAAGTGTGTGCGTGAGTTATTATTGTTTATTGACTATAGGTATCAATTGATTATCAGGTCCGGTTAGTGATACTCGTACCTAGATGTTAATGAGAATATTAGTTGTCGTTAAGTTGATAAAGAAACCTGTATAGTGTAGTACTGTTAGTATAGTTCTATCTCTTACTTCTTCCTCTGTTATTACCTCTTAGAGACGTCCTGCGGGATGTCGACCTCCCCCCGACACAGCGCCTCGTACTGCAGCCGCGAGCTCTCCGAGTGCGTCGACACCTGCGGAGGGGTCTTCACTTCCTCCTCACCCATGTCCTGTCGACCACTCATCAGGTCAGAGGAGTTCAATGGCAAACGTAAACGCAATTTTATATACTACTAGCTGACCCGGCGAACTTCGTATCGCTTCAAAATCAATAAAAATTGCTAAATACACAAAGCTACGATTTAATTTAAAATGTCAGGAATCCTTACTCGGTAACCATGGTCTGATTTAAATAAATTAAAGCCTAAATAGAGCCCTGAGTTAAGGATTATGGGTGTATTTCATCCATTGTTCTGTCAAATCAGCCGTTTTGGCGTGATACTCTTTCAAACACACAGACAAACAGAGCCCCCAACTTCAATTTTATTATATGTATTGAAGATCAGTGAACAAGGATGTAACGTTATACCCCTCGTCGTTTCTTCTTCAACATTTCGTCCTGCTCGGCAATGGTCTTCTGGTAGTGCGGGATGTTGCCGCGGGCGCGCGGGTGCTTCGGATCCACCAATAGCAACTTCTTGGTCCACTCCAAAGCCGCCCTTGTATCGCCTGCCCCAACAAGTATGATCACAATATTGTCTGTGTTATTTAATTAAAGAGCTCACAGTAATAGATCAAACCTTAAATTGTTTGAAAGAGATCAGCTTTCAAGTTATAT
Organism: Lerema accius; assembly: GCA_001278395.1. Lineage (NCBI taxonomy): Eukaryota > Metazoa > Arthropoda > Insecta > Lepidoptera > Hesperiidae > Lerema > Lerema accius. The sequence goes on from LGAG01028598.1 coordinate 279,030, forward strand.
CAGTGAGTTATCACTAAATCATCATTTCCTAATTAATTAAACATTACCTAGCAAGTAATGGCTGAAGCTAATGTACTCCAAAATATCTCCTTCAGTGAAGGAATGTGGTCCAGTTTCCTCGTGGAATTTGCGCAGCGCCTGCGTCATCCACGAGAGGGCGTTGGTGTAGTCCTTCGTGTCGTAGAGGGCGCGACCGAGCTCGAAACAATCCCCGCAAGACATCGGTGTACTAGAAATAAACGGTATACTACTCATTTCGAGAATGCCGTTACCTACCGCCCCGTTTCCTCATATCACTGACATTATAAATGTGAAAGCTTGTGAAGATGTTTAGGTGTTTGTAAGTCTTTCACGCTCTAATCGTTGAACGGATTAAGCTGAAACTTGGCACACAGATAGTTCGCATCTTGGTATAGGACATAGGATAGGAATAAGAATCAGACTTCAACGGTGAATGCATTGGAATAAATCTTAGCACTTAAAAGAAACTTGTGCTGCATTAAAATATCTTCTTACGAATAGATTCCCTAGGGATGAATCCAATATTTTATTTAACTACATTTCCGCAGGCGTCGCCAAATTTTAACATAGCTGAAAATTTTTAAAAGTAAAAATACGTTTTTAGGACTTTTAGAAAAAAAAGAAAAAAAAATATTTACCCCGCCATCGCGCCACTAACACAAAATAAAACAAAACATGTACTATTGCTTAAGAATGTATGAATCACTACATACTACTTATGAAGTAATATGTGTTTGCGAAATGACATGTTTGTGAAATGATTAGTTTGTGAAATGGTTTTATGGATTTTTAATGATCATTTTGTCAATCGTCATTTGTCAAACCCCGTCTTTACAGTCAAAAACAGCGATCTCGAAATGAAACATGAAACTGACCGCAATAATATTAATTTTTTTTAGCTGTTTATAGTATCGTATCTTTAATCATCATCGTCATCACAATCCTTAACTGCCCCACGGCTGGGCTCGGGGCTTCTCCCACAGTGTGGTACAGGACATAGTCCACTCCATCACTGCACATTATGCTGTATTTAAAAAACTTTTATAATCTAAATAACTGAAAAGCAGTGTTCCCAAACAAAAAACATGATATTGACATGATTCCCGGAGTTAAAAAGCAATAACGTGAATAGTTACATTCGTTACATTGTTGAAAATTGAATGTTCTAAACAAAAGTGACAACAAAATGTTATTGGTGAAACATTGCAACATCAAAACCTCCTTCACCAAAAAATATATGTATGACGTCACACAATAATAAAAATAAACTATACACTCACGAGACTGCTTCGTCCATTTTACTGTAAATACAAACATAAAACTAAATTCATAATTTCGAATTATGTAATTAGATATGAAGGAATATTTTTCAGATAATAATTGTAATATCTCGTAGTGTAAAAGTCAAAACTCACGGTTGTAGAAACATGGGATCATCATTCCTGTAAGGTTAACGTACATTAAAAAGTGTCCTAGTTCGAGTATTTTCTGAGCTTTCGGTTCCTTACCAACTCCCATTGAAGATTATAAACACTGACCTGTAAATGACTCCGTTGAGTTTCCCCTCGGCGAGGTCGCTGACCTGCAGATGGTACGTGGTCTGCAGCCTCGTCAGCGCCTCCGCGGCGCCTGTCAGGTCCTCTAACGTCGGGTACTTCACACCCTCGTGAGTCATTGTTATGTTCTTTATGTACTCTGCAACAAAACACTCATTTGACTAGAGGTACGAACCAATCTGCATTTTTCTAACCTTCGTTTATCACATGTAAATTATTTTTGACTTTTTAAATGAGAAATAAAGGAACGCAGTGTACGTATTCGATCATGATCATTACTTACTAGTATATTAGTAAATTTTAATTAATAGGAACCAGGTAAACAGATTAGAACAGCGTTTCTCAAACTAGCTGAAAACGCCACCCTGTGTGAGCCTGAGACCTCCAGGGGGGAGTTAAGAAGCCTTGAGGAAATTGAGGGGAGGTGCAGTGGCTAATTTGTGTTCTTTTAAATACATAAAACTAAAAATTAAAACATACATAATGTACACTAATTCATCGGTCATTTCGCTCTCTGTATTTCTATTTTAGCTTTAGCAATCCTTTCATCCATGTCTGTATTTCAATCGAAATTATTAATAACCTACTTTCTGGAAAAGTTTCTCAAAAGAGGGACGAAAATACTTTGAAAAACTATGGATTCGAAAAACAATAACTCAGTGATACTATAAAGTTACCACTGTGTAAATTTTATACAATAAACGATAATTGATAGTATTGTTCTAATGTTTACCAATGCCAAACTATTATTACGTATAACATGTTCAAAGAAGTTTTCACAATAGCAATCATTACTTCAACATCTGTTTACATAATGAATATTATTCAACACTCTTTGACACTAGTTTTATTTAGATTGAAACGTCATTACAAATATTGCGCGAATAGTTTGCAATATTACTTTGGCAAAAATTTGTAAATGGATCCGTACAATTTTAGTGACTATCATAGTCTAAATTGTATGTATATTTTGTAGAAAAATAAAACTTTTTTCTACAGACTACAGGTAGGTTTGGAAGTAGTTTTGAAATAGAAGTTTATGACAGTTATTACTTATTTGTTCCATATACTGTGGTCGAAAATGGTTAAATCTCGGGTCAAAAAATATATTTCAAATAGTCTAGTCTTCAAAACAAAAGTGAGTTAATTTTTTTTTACGATTTGACATTTTTACAAACGTCACAGAGCAATGCCTGCAGAGCAATGTACCGGGGAATGTTATCATTTATTATTACGTTATGTTTTGTTCAACAGATTTTTTTCCGAAAGCAGAATCTATATAAGTATATTTTTTGGTCTGAGGGTTAAATAAATAAATGAAATTGAAAAAGTCAATTAAAAATTTAATGAAATCGTTATAGGTAGGTACTTGTTTACTCAAAAACTACAGGCTATAGAAAATTGAACAGAACCCAAGTCTAGTCGGTCCATATTTATCAATTATTATCGGTCATGATTGCCTGTTGACACAAATACGATGTTTGTCTTCACACAATACGAAAGAGGTATTTTCAAGGCGGCATGGACGTCATACATCGTACCGTTGTTGCATATAAAGTGGTAATTACTTACCGGTGCCTTTCTTGATACTTTCTTCTATATAATCCAAGTCGGTGGTCAATCGTTTGATGAGCGTGAACGCGTTGATCGGATTTCCCAAGTAGTTGGGAATGTCCTCCATGGCTTTGCTGTGTTCCACTTTATACTTATCTAGATGCCTGAAAGATCATTTCATAGATTACGTTGTCGGTTACAGAATAATAACAGAGCGAGCATACTGCAAAACTGCAAAATTAAATGGTCAAAGTAAAGTCCTGGTCGAAGTTACCAAACTTTGTTTTGTGTTAGTTTACTGCTAGTTTAGCTAATTGAAATACGTTGAGTGTTTTAGAAACATGACAACGACGTATTGTCCTGTATAAAGTTGTCTATATAAATATAAGAGTACTATTGGCATTGTCGTGGCGTGAATGACAAAAGACCACCCGCTGTGAGGCACCGTTCCAATCATGTCACACAAACACCACATTCGGACAGCGCCTCAAATCTGCTACATGAATTATAATGAATTTTGACGACCCCGTAGCCTAGTTGGTAGTGACCCTGCCTGCGAAGCGAGGAGTCCTGGGTTTGATTCTCGGCCGGGGCAGATATTTATGTGACAGGTAGATGTTTGTCCTCGGGTCATAGGACAATAATCTTGTAACACTATTACAAGCTTTTTATATACAAACTTTTCTAACCAACTACGACGACTGTTAGCAACACCAAAGTAGAGTTTTAAAAGCAAAGAGATTAAGCATACATGACAAGTATACACTTACTTCTTGAGCAGCGCGAGCCTCTCCTCCTCCTTGGTGACGTAATGGTTGAGGTCGTCGATGATCTTGTAGTGTGTCTCCAGCAGCGGCTCCACGTCCGAGATGGCGGTGAACAGCTCCCCGCGCGTCGCCGCCATCATGCTCGCCACGCACAACACACTGAACCACATGTTGCTGGTTTGGCTTCTAGAACAATATAGCTAAGTCTACAGATCACGTGTTTATAGATTTAAAAACTATTTACAACCCATGTTTTTTAAGGGTACCTGTAAAGGTCCTCAATTTCTTAGGCATGCTTTACTGTGTAAATGAATGACGAATTTCAAAATTGTAAGTTGTCACTGGATTGGTCTCCATTATGGAATGATATAGGTTATATTTGTAAGAAGGCTATGGTCTACTGCAAAACCATAATGTTCAGAGAGACCGACGAGCGAGTTTCAGAAAGAGCAGATGGCGCTCAGAGACAATCGTGAGGAGGTATCAGTGGTCACCCTTCTAGGGAATGAGTGCCTCGCACGAACCTAAGGTCACTCTAACTCCGGATTACACTGACCCCAAAAATTATGAGGATCAAAGGCTCTGAACAAGCCATCTGAGCCGCAAGAGAGGCCTCGCTGTGTTCTCCGGAGATCCCAGTCTCGCAGTTCGCGCCATACGAGGGGGTTTAGTGAGGTTAAAATCACACTAACCGGAATCGGGTATCTTTGGAAGATTTTCTCCTCGAGAAAAAAAGTTCCTTATTTTTAGATTTCCCCTGTTAGATGATGCTAAGTAAAACATCAAAAAATGTTTTCCGCGCTGCATTGTATGCGTCCTCATCGTCTTTACGATAATTATTTGCCGTCTCTTTCGTACTCATGAACCAATAGTAGTGACTTCACACCAAACTCGCTTTTAACATTATCAATCTGTTTAGTTTTATTTATCATCCTTTAGTTTTATCCATCATCATCGTATTTACCAAATTAAAAAAAATAAAAATAAAAAATGATTAGCAAAAATCTTTATCTTTAATCGGTCGTCCATGTGCCATAATATTTCATTTAATAATAATATCTTCTATTATAGATATAATTTGATACCCTTTAACTTTTCACGTATACATTTTAACAGCAGATACCTACTCAGAACTGTATCTATCGGTGTAATAATCAATTGTATAACCATAATATTAAATAATACGCACGCCTCCAAATGTAGTTATTATTTTTCTATTACCCACCGTAAAATTTCCACACGAACCTAGCTATCTAAACATGCATGAAGTATAAAATTTCAATAAATCACCTAATGTGTATCAATAAATCACCTAATGTGTATCAATAACTTCTAACACGACTAATGTCTTATCATTTTATTTGTCACGAACACATAATTATAATTTTAATGGGTTTCGGTAGTCAACCGTATGATAGATGAAACTATGAGGCTCATAATTATATTTGAACATCAATTAAAGCATTTTTTATATTCGTAAGCGCAAAACTTGGTTACCTATATTAGTAAAATATTGGCATATTCGTTTCTTAATTTATTGACCGACAATATCAAAATAACGATTAGAAGTCATGGATATAAAAGTAAAAAATTACATACCGAAAGAACAGCGATCCTACAGCTTTCAAGCCCGGCTTTTAAAACTTTAATGACTCTTGCAAGCAACAAGCATTCACTCGGTACAACGTGGATGACACAACTAAAACATGTGAAGATGTTCAAGAACGCGAATTGATACGAATTGCGATTACTGAGGCCTGGAGCGACGGTTTGGTTGTATGAAGTATCGGAGTATACATTCGTACAGTGTACGTGTGCCAGCTCAGCAAGCCAACGGGTCAACGAACAAATAAAAATCTCGCTCGGAAGCTAGCGACAAACCGGCGACCTTATCAATAGCAGCCACACACGATGACGTCGACCTTTACAATAATAAACGATGGTCCATTCACGAGCTTTCGTCTCGTTCCAGTCCACTAGCGTCGTGATTAATCCAGAACTATCTATACAAACATTACAAACATATATCATAATTTGTCCTACTTTAACTGCAGCGTTCGTTTCAATTGTCTTTGTGGCTCTTCAATAAAGAGCTTTGCTTTTGCATGATTACAGAATAGTAATACGAAACATTTATCATACTAAAGGATATGCAAGAATATTTTTGCCGGTGACACAAATACGGAAAGATCTCGAAATCCTGTTCGTTAACGTCACGATTTTATGTAAATGCAGTGTAAAGAGATGAGCGTATTCGGTCGTTGTTAGTATTTAGTACAGATAACTGTATTTGTTGCACTGCGCCTATATTCCGCGTGGATTGTAAAGGTATTTCGGGACCTATAAAATTAGGTTTATTGGTACTATACCGATACAAACTATCCCCTTATTTGTCGGTGAAATACTCGAACAGTTTCTAAATTCGTTACTCATTACATTCTAGAGTATGATTTTCTTACCAATTATTTTTTTAAATGTTAGTATAAGTAAGTATGTGTAGTATCGAAAAATTACACGATTCCCTCGTAAAAGTGTTCTTAAATGAGCACTCACGATTAGATTTATTGTCTTACCGATATTTGGACACAGTTACTACGAACATTAGTCCTTACGTACCTACTTACGTACGCGTTTTTTTAACTGCGAGTAATAACAAAGTTTTTTTTAACTAATAACATAGTTTTTTTTTTAACTAATAACAAAGACTACAATCTTTGTTAATGCAAAATGTGAAGTAGTAAAAAACCAAAAATCGTGGATTTAACTATGATGTCAAAACTATGGTCATCCAAATAACTTTCGGAAAATCTAAAAATCTATAATAATCATTCATAATAATCTCTGAGAGGAACAAAAACCAAACTTTCTCAAAAATATTAGATTGATCCTGTCTTGCTGCATTTTTTATGAGATTAATAAAATGAAAAGATGATTAAACAGGCACCTAAGCATCAAACAGCAATCATTCACAATTACACTATTAAGGCCATGAATTAAACTCAGGTCAATGTATTGTTTATTAATACAAAAAATGGAGATGTATTTTGAAACAGCGAAAGAAATTTCTCAGCACATATTTTGATAACAATCCATACCCAAACTTATTTTGCATGCTATTTTGTATGGAATCATGTGTTAGTCTATCACCAAGTCTTTAGTTCAAAAATGATTATTAATACCTTGTTAAAAGTTGGGCAGTCTGTAGAGAACCTTTTTGAAAAGTTATTAGTCTTTTACTAATTCATCATCATCATCATTGAAACCCATGAATGTCCCACTGCTGGGCTCAGGTCTCCTCTCACAGTGTGAGGGGTACAGGCCATAGTCCACCACGCTGGCCTAGTGCAGATTGGCAGACTTCACACACCTTTGAGAACTTTATGGAGAACTCTCAGGTGTGCAGGTTTCCTCACGATGTTTTCCTTCACCGTAGCAAGTGATAATTAGTATCTAATACGCACATAACTTTTTAAATTAGAGGTGCGTGCCGTGGGATTTGAACCCGGGATCTCCCGTTCGAGAGACCAACGTTCAAACCACTAGGCTATCACTGCTTTTTTTTACTAATTAAGTACTATTAAATATTAACTTCTTCAAATAATTGTGTGGAAATAAACATTTACTTTTCACAAATGTTCACAAGTCACTGAATAAGTTCACAATTTTGTGTTCAAATAATTAAACTGATGTTAATTTGATTATCCAACAAGATGTTGAATCAAATACATGAAAAAGTAACAATTGAAACTAAAAGTATGAAAGAGGCTTGACCCACATCTATAGCACTACTAATGCAAAAGGTGCATAGAAAAATGCAAAAAATATATAAATAATTATGACAAATGCATCGAAATGGTAATACCGAGTACTAACATATATCTTACTGAACTAAGAAGGAATCTGTTGCCATAGCCCTAATTTGTTTTTAATCAATGTATACTAGGAGTATGAAAGGATTATTGGATTCAAATAAAGCCCTTTCTACCCACAAATTCATGCTATATCATTTAACATCTACTGAAATATATAGACGACATTCTAAACCTTACTATTTTAATTAATAAAAAATAAACTTACATTTAGTTTAGTTGAAGCAAAGGAGCGATGATAGTTTTAATAATTAAGACTCAACCATGATTTCAAATGATTGCATTCATAATTTTGCTTATGCTACAGTTTATTAATCACGCAGATAACGGTGTAGCATTACACTTATTTATAAATGCTTCTATTTGTTTCCTTATAATAATTTCCATACAATAATGTTCTATACAATAGAAGTGGTTCTTGTTGATAAGATTAAACTTTCAATTTAACACCGTTAACTCATTTTTTAATGGAGTTATCACATAATTGATTTTTCTCACAATTGAATCATTTAAAAGTAGCGTTTATCTTAGTTTGTACTATAAAAATTATCAATTTCCCATTTCCTTTTCCTTCCAATTATGACGTTTGACCTGACAATTCTATTTTACACACAGACTAGCACAAACTAAATAGGTAAGTAGGAACTATAACGGTACTCTGTGATTGTATATATGCTGTTTAAATTCATGTTGACATGACATGCCGTCCCGTCATCACGATGTCAAAGTCAGTCAATATATTGAGTGATGTTTATCTTCTTTTCTTCTTGTTTCCTATTCCTACGTCAAATTCAAATACATGTGGTGGTGGTATTATTTATTAAATAATACATGAAAATACGTTTTACGGGTTTGTAAAGTAATACCCGTGATTTTACGTAGTATTTACTAATAGTTCTCTAATAATTATATGTAAAACTTTATTTAACAGTGCATAAAAATGTCAAACGTTAAGATAAAAGTTATAAGTCGGAATCCTGAAGACTACATGCGAGCTACGAAAAGGGATATTCATAAAAGTAAGTAAATATCGTATCTGATATTAGATTGGTTGGATTTATTATACAGTAACAGCAGTTTGAATGTAACTACAGGAGTTAACGGAGATTTATAGCTGATTACGACGACGTCGTAATATCAAACCACTTAATATTAACCTCTGATTTTTACTGCAATAGTTCAGATGCTAGAGAATGTAATCTAAATTTTGAATTTTACAGTACCAAGAAACTACGACCCAAATCTTCATCCGTTAGAAGCGCCTCGCGAATACGTGCGAGCCTTAAATGCAGTGAAGCTAGAAAGAGTTTTTGCCAAACCCTTTATTGGTAACCTGGACGGACATCACGACGGCGTGTCTAGTTTAGCCAAACACCCGAAGAGACTCGCAGTACTAGCTAGCGGAGCGTTTGATGGTGAAATTCGTCTATGGGACCTTGCTGGGAGGAAGTGTACACGGAACTTTGTAGCACATGAAGGCTGGGTTCGATCGATTTGCTTCACGCCTAATGGAGACACATTCCTTTCTGTTGGTGATGACAAGACAATTAAAACTTGGAAAAGTGAATTGTCATCAGGGGATGATGAAGAACCTATCAATACTCTCCTCAGTATGTCCGTAGTGTCTGGAGTCACCCACCACAGATCTAAACCACTATTCGCGACATGCGGGGAACATTGTCAATTATGGGAGAATACTAGAAGTGAACCAATCAAAGTTTTCAAGTGGGGAGTTGATAGTCTACAGCATGTTGCTTTTAATCAGGTATTTAAGGACTTCATTGAAATTGAAACTTACTATACTACTGTTATTTATATGTAATCATATCATAATAGGCGAGGAATTAAGAAGAATAGGTAACTAGTAGCTCTTAAAGATTCATGAATGGATGTCCGTATTAGTGATGTAACGAATATTCGCATTCGCATTCGCATTCGCGAATATTCGCATGTTTTTACATATTCGTATTCGCATTCGCAGAATTTCTTGCGAATGTTTTGCGAATAATGATTATCAAAA
>LGAG01028598.1:296296-321171 GCA_001278395.1 Lerema accius
TAAGCAGTCGGATTTTTAGGGTTCCGTACCTAAAAGATAAAAATGGGGCCCTATTACTAAGCCTCCGCTGCTGTATCTCATAAACCGTGATAGCTAGCTGAAATATTCACTAATTATGTTTTCCGTTGTCGCTATAACAAATACTAAAAATAAAAAACAATTATAAAATATAGGTGGGTCCCCATACAATATTCGTATTTTTCGCTCAATATTAATAATGACAACAGGTAGACACTTACAATTTTCATAGAATTTAGTGGTATGTTACCTTTCAAAGTAAATAATAAAAAAAGTAAATATTAAAGGAGGGCTTCCATACTTGAATATCAAAAAAAAGAAGTATTTTTTTATAAATGATGACACGGAAACCTTCGCGCGCGAGTCCATCTCACACTTGACCGGATTTTTTACTTTTTTTTATGGTTACTACATCATCTTCTATTTATCGAATCACTAATCTCCCTCCACAGTATATCAAACATCATCACAAACTCACTGTAAATTCCAGGGCAGCGAGCTGGTGTTCAGCTTGTGGCGCAACACGCTCATGAGGCAGAGCATCTTGAGCGAGGGGCTGTAGTCCAGCACGTGCAGGTCGCTGTTGTCCACCAGGATCTCCGTCTCGTTCAGCTCCGTGCTGTCCTGGTTCTGGAGCACCGGACGACCGCACGAGTATGGACTGGGGGTGTAATGGACCTTGTACTAGAGGAGCTAGAGTTCATTATGCTATGTATTGTTACCGCTGTGAGTGGGTCGTGTAAGTTTATACGTTTCTGCAATATTCTTAAAGTGTGTTCTTTCAAATTTCAATTTAGCACGTAATCTATACAACTAAATAAAATTAAAGTGTCTGTTTGTAATATTAAAATAGCCGCTTTTTACTAAATCCATACTTACCTAGTATGTATACACGGTAAACATACCAAAATTACATTTTTTAAACATTTTGTCTGTCTGTCTGTTTGATCCGGCTAATCTCTGAAACGGCTGAACAGATTTTGACGAGACTTTCCCTAGCGGATAGCTGATGTAGTAAGGAATAACTAAGCCTACTTTTTTATCTTCGTTTCGGCATAAGTTTACCGAAGCGAAACGAGGGCGGGTCCACTAGTAATAAATAGATATCATGACGTCATCGTCTTTACAACCTATAACTGTCCTACTTACAATGAGGGAACAGCCTAGGATGGCATAGTAGGGATTAATGGATTCTATACAACTTTATGGAAAATTATTACGTGTGTAGGTTTCCTATCGACAATACAATACAGTCTTTATTTGCAGAAGTAAGGTATACAAATAGGTCTACGACCTTTACACACATAATTTTTCGGTGCGTACGTAATTAATTGTAAATGTGTCTGCAGGATTCGTTTTCAGGTTCCGATATAGCAACGCACATTTAAATTGCGTAGTTATGATTTTTTAAATATGTAAATATTAAATTTATTATAACTTTGTAAACAGTTTCCTTGCAATGGCCTTCGTTGCAGTGCATACCCAGTTGACCTAGCTTAGTTTACACACTTGCATAAAATGCAAATTGATATAAAAATACATAAAATTTTAACCATTTAAAAATAAAATATCGTTGCTATTTTGGTAGTTCCGTAATAAGGAAACTCGATATCCTTACTTGACTGGCAAACTTTAAGTCGTAAAATAATCAAAATAATAACAACATTCGCTAAAATGTAATTTAATGATAGTCGCTGTGTAATTGGGATATCTTTGTAAAGATAATGGATAAATAAGATATTCAGAATTCATAATAGCGATTATCGGGTACCTAGGGAGCATTCAATTATTACGTAACGCAATATTTGAAGATTTTTAACCCCCTTTCGCCCCCATGTAACGCACTGTAACGTTTTTCTGTAACCTCAACGTTACGTAACATCCAAATGACCATTTTTACCTAAAAAGTTGCCATTTAGGCTTAGTACTACTTAGTAGACTTAGGAAAATTGTTAAAAAAAATTAAAAAAAAAAAAAAAAAATATTGAGTAACGCGTTGTTCGATCCTCGCTGCCCCCTATGTAAGGCATCATAACATTTTACAAGACCCCCCTCTTTCCCAAATTGTATTACCTACATAATACTTGAACGACTCCCTAGGTCAAAATATTCAAAGTTGAAATATTATTTGGCACTAGTTTAACGCGGCGGTAATTTATTTCGATTTTGGTCAGTAAAATTGATGACATTGGCAGTAAAATAAATGAAAACGATCAGTAATAAATATATTTTTCGGCAGTAAAATAATTAAATGGGCAGTTAATAGTGGGCAGTTATAAAGTTGCAATTGGTCGGTAACTTGTGAGCAGCAACCTGAGGGCAGTAACTCGTTGGGTTAAAATAAAGATTTAATAGGGCAAACGAAATTTAAACCTAACCCTTACCTAACACACCTTCACATTTTAGTGTTCGTCGTCAAATAACGCGTTTTTTACTTAACTTTTTGGTATGCCATTTTATAAGTTTTACTGCCCACTTAATTGAAGTCTACACGATTATCATTATTGTATAATTGGATTATGTCACAGATGTCGTCGGAAAGCCGCTGACGCGGGATTCCTCCTTCCGAACGAATAAAATCATACCAACCTAACCTAACCCAACCAAAGACCATTAAAAATGAGATTTTTGTCAAATTCTTTTCATTATTTAAAAATATTAATTTAACTGCCCACATTAACTGCTTATAATAACTGCCCAATGTAACTGGCCAATTTGTTTTAAATTATTGCTCATGTATTACTGCCCAATTACTTATTGAACTGCTCCTTTTATGATAAAATTACCGGCACTTTGTATTTTTAGTACTGCTCATGTTTTACTGCCACACTTTTTATTTTACTGCCCAAAAAATATTTTACTGCCCAACTCATTATTTCCACTGCTCAATGTAACTGCTGGGATTTTTAAGTTACTGACCACTTTAATTAGTGCCATATTATTTTTATAATTCGTGCAAGAGTCCGACTCGCACTCAGCCAGTTTTCTTGTTATCATTTATACATCAACGTGATACGAATATATAAATTGCACAAGTTGCATCGTCGGGATTGGTAATATGATTGTTCCTGCCGACACCCTCGCGGACTATCGCGGTACCTACTGCTATACGAGCTCGTATTATATTGCGAGGTCACTACTACTTACGTAGCTATAATGTTATACTAAGAAATCTTTTATAAATATGACTCTTTCAAAATACCGGCTAACAATAATAAAGCAATGTGTAATGGTTGGAAGATAAAGATATTTAAGGAATACTATTATTTTGAGATATCATATTTAAGCGATAGATCCATAATAATATTTTTTAAGATCGAAACAAAGGCTACCAATTACCAAATTGTCGACTTCTGTCGTCTTTTACAAATTATTTGAAAAATACTGGATTCATCTTAAAAAGAAGGTCATGATTTGATTGAATTAATTCAAACTTTAATTTTTTAGTAACAGACAGATAAACATCTAAATCGTTTTATGTGTGAAGATTAGAGAAACATCCAAACATCTCTATTCATAACTTCAAATCAAATTATCTTTTATGTACTACTTAATCTAATTATTATAATATTAATCTTACCTAGTGCCTCCAAACATGTAAACTTTATCATTGTGCAACAGGCAGGCTTGACGGCGTCTCTTACATGGTTCAGTACCATTCACTTGTACTAGTTCCCACGAGTTTTCAGTGATTGAATATCTGTATATATCATTAAAATGACTCTTAATGTTCCCGTTAAATCCACCAAAGATGTACATATAATCACCGTGCACCCCTGAAATATAAGAAACAGTTAATAAACTTGATAAATAAACAATTCTATACTCATAGCTATATAGTAGAACTATGTGTCTATGCATGATAGGAAAACAGACAGGAATCAAACCTGATACTACACCATACACACAGTCAATACCAAATAGAGAATACAGTTATCATAGAAAGTGTATATTAATATTTAACACTAGATTTTTTAACAATATTTTAGATACTTACAAGCAGAATGACTTCGGCGACCTTCAGGCCATGTTCCAGTAGCATTACAAGTCACCCAAACATTGTTGGTTGTGTCCAAATAGTATACTTGAGGGCAGTATATTTCCTCATGCGAGTTATACGGGCTATTCAGGTCCCCACGCCCACCAAATACATACATTCGGTCTTCAAAAGCTACAGCTGTATGGAAATCTCTATGGGAAGGCGGCGTACCCGATGGACGTAAGTATGTCCAGTTCATTGTGTCCAGATCTAAGCAGTGCACTTCTTGGGAGTACATGTCAGTCAGATATTCAAAGCCCCCGAATATGTACATTTTATTTTTAATAATACAAGCAGAGTGGCCATCTTTGGCATGAGGTATTGCCCCTGTTACTTTAGGGTTTGTCCACTCTAATTTTTCAGTGTCAAAACAAGACAGGGTATCACATGCTACGGCATTATTTCTTCCGCCCCACATGTAAACCTGAAAAATAAAGGAAATAAGCTTGTTGGTAATAACATGAGATATTGACACAGTGATTAGAGATAATATCAATTGCCTTTTCTCCATATGGTACAGTAGAGTGTCCGTAACGTTGGAATGGTATGAGATCACTCCGTTTATACACCACCGGAGACCATCTCAGTGTGTTGGTGTTTAGCACATGAACGGGGATAGCTTCCCAGTCTTTATACTCATCGGTAGAACAATATCCACCGAAGGAATATATCTTTTCTCGAATGCAAACTGCAGCATGGTTCACTCGCCGAGGACCACCTTCAAGATGCACTGTCCACCTCATTGTAGACCTAAAATTAATATCACAAACATATTGGTTCCTTTCACATACGGTTTGAGTTACAGAAATAAATGCAGCAACTTTCCGTTATTGTGCAGAATAAATTTAATTTTATTATGCGCTATGAATGATTTTAAAGTCAAAAATTTACACAATATTTACATTTCATAAACAACATAGGTCAGTGCTACAAATAATATGTAATGTAAACACTACGTTAATGTATAAAATGGTAGTATTTAAATAAAAGGTATTTTATTGCGGAAATAAAAATCGGCTTTTCGTCAAAATAAAACAACAAAGAGCCAATCACTTACTTTCCCCTTTCAACTTCCAAGGAGCACAATAAACCTCAGTTTACTAGATTATATGAAAAGAACACCAATTCACTATAAATAAATAATAAAAGTCAATCGCAAACTCGCAGCTATTTTACTAATTTATTTATTTTTTAACAGCCGACACAACCAGTCGGTCTAGCAGACAGACAAACGAAAATTCAATTTTCAATCAATCGCACTCCGATGACATTTCATGAACCACAGACAAAGAACCACAGGTTATTTATGCAACCAGGGCTACAGAGTAAACTGACAGATTGATGTTGATTGACAGATAAGCAATAGGCAAGAAAAATTGCATCGAAGATTGTAATGAACGTGGCGAACTTTGGATTATCTTAACATTGTAAACTTTATAGGTGTTTTGAATTTTAAAGATTGACAGCAAAAATCCTAACGCGGTTTTTTGGGAAACATAACGCGTCAGATGAAAATTCACGTACAAAATGTATAAATGGGAAATCATATTGTTTTAAGGAAAATCATATCCCCATGGAATTATTTGAAATTATATGTTCATGACTGACAGAAAATTTATTTATTTTCTTACTTCAAAACTCCCTTCAGATTGTTATTAGAAGTAAAGATGTGACGGAAAAGGAAATGGACAATATCGTATGATACTAGTTCACTGCTCTAGTGAACCAGCACTGTTCACTATCTCTGCCATATTAGCTAGATAGTTCTGTTACTGTTACAGTGACTGATAATTACTATTTTTATTATAATTAAATTATTATTCTAAATTACGTTGTTGACTAATTCAACAAATAATTATTAGTTTGAAGAATGGTGTTTCTAATCACACCAAGTACAAATGTATAGTTCGTTTTTTTGCCACGTTCATTAAAATCTTGTTAGGTCTATAGAATGACAGATATATGACTCTGATGTTGGTCGCTTAGGGACAAAATCTTTGAACAATAAATAAAAAAAAATGACTCTGATGTTGTGATTTTATGACAGTTGTCACTTGTCATTAATTAGTATATTTTTTTAAATGTTTTAGTCTAAGGTTTTAGTCTTAAAATAATAATTTATAATAGTAGAAGTTCAAAGAAGGAAAGATTGTTTCTTGTAACCTTCGGTCGACAACAAGTCAGTGATTCCCTTTGGTTTTAGAGCATCCTAGTCTGTGGTTTTAGATGATTTTCAATTATGGGGGTAGGACGTACCCATTATCGTAAACTCGTTTAAGGTACCGTACGATTTTTATTTTCTTAACAATACCTATATTAAGTACATCTTTAATAAATATTTGGAGCACAAAAATTTAAGAAAATAGATAAATGATAGAAAATAGATAGTTTCAAGACTTTTAAGACTCTTTCACTGACTTTTGTTACTCCGGCGGTTATTATTTATTTGAAACAACTATTTATTACCCACTCATAGATTCTGTTACAAATAACTATAGGTATCTGGCGCGTAATACGAAACGAGTCTCCAAAACGTACACAAACAAGACCACTCTTATTTAACTTATACAAAATCGACTTAGCTTTGAAATTTATTATAAGCACTATTGAGCATTGTGTTCTTTGGTTCATATGAGCTATGAAAGTGTAAGTGTTTGTTACTAGGTATTGTGATTTTATCTATTAGTTCGTGATGTTGTGTGATGTGAAACTATTAATATTATATCAAAATGGATCTACAAAAGAAAAAGAGAGGTGAAAATTGGAGTTCCGAAAAAAAGGTAGGAATAACATCTCATTATATTATGTTTGCCAATTGCCATAAAAAATATATATTTACAATACCTACGTGCTTATCACACGTTATATTGAGCTAATTGATTGTTTTACCATTATAAACATTATTACTACAACTGATTTCAACATCGGAACATAAAAAATTAGAAAACAAAAGTACAAATACGAAAATAAACCCATTAAAGAGTTAATCTAAAAATCGACTAACCTAAAAAAATTTGACGTTTGTGATTTAGACCAGTGTTAAACTAGGGGTCTCGGAGGTGTAAAGTACCATAGATAGACTATGGTTTGGCCTGGTTTGGCGTTAAACTATGTTTTGTAATATGAATGTCCACGGTTTAAACCTGTACTATAGTTAGAACGCGTTTTGTAGTAGGATAGGTTTTTAGTTTCATAACTCTAATGACTCCTGAAATAATCAACTAGCAATATTTAGTTCTTCATACGCTACGCTTATAGCTAAACGAGGTTATACAACTGTTGTCGTGGTCATGGCTTTGGTAGTGGATTGGTGACCGCTAGTGGCAGTTTCTTTAGCTCTTCCGTGCTTCAGAGGACACGTTAAGCCTTCGCTCCCGGTTAATATCCTTAGATGACAATCGTTAAGCCACGTCAGAGGCTAGTGGCCGGTTTAGAGACTTTCGACACTTGGCTCGGCTACTTATCTTATCCACCAATCCGCACTAAAGCCCGGGAAGTACTTATTATCTAGCGCTTCTCATTTATGAGGAGAGACCTGTACTTATCTATTAGTGGTACATTAATGCGTTGAGGCCAATATGTTTAGAGTGTGTGTTTTAAGGCATAGGTTTTATAAGTAAAGCTATAGCTCAGTGTGTGTTTATATAAAGCAGTGATAGCCTAGTGGTTTGAAAATTGGTCTCACGAAACATCAAAACCTGTAGGTATGTACACCTGAGAGTTCTCCATAAAGTTCTTAAAGGTGCCCTTGCCCAGCGTGGTGGACTATGGCCAATACCCCTTACACTGAGAGGAGACCCGAGCCCAGAAGTGGGACAGTTATGAGTGGAGTGAAGTGTATATTTACACTTACCGTAATATAGTTAGGTACCTACTGAACAACAGCGCGTAAATCTGTTCGTATTTTTTCATCAACAAAGAAGCAATAGGTATAGGCGTGATCTTTCAACGCCAGGCGGCGTTAGGGCGCGAATCATTTGTTATTATTTCTCTCACGCGTCGAGTTTCCAAACAAATTGTATTGTAACTGACAATATGAGCGATTATTGTTCGATTTCATATAAATGTTCAGGTTTTACTTCACTTTTTACCCTACTTTTTGGGATATTGCGCAACTGAAATATTGATGAAAATCGCCAATATGTAGCTACGTCATCTGTTACGAATCATGAAACAATTTTTGAGGTGATTTTTACAAGTATCTGATATTAATGTACGTAGATAATACTTATTTTGCCAAGGTGGATATACTTGATGATAATTAAGTCATCTTCAGCTACGTCCATTCTCCATGCTAGAAGTACATTGTAGGGATTGTCGATGCGTTGTCGATCAAGAAAGATTTAAATAAAGTGGCCGGACTACCTCTCTAATGGACCTTTGTTCGATGCCTAGTAAGGAAGAGATTTCAATTTTGAGTTTAAATCTTTGGTTTTTGTTTGCGAGTGTTCGTGAATTCATGTTCTCCATGACACCTGCCGATTATGTAGGTAAATCCTAGTGTGGAGATATGAGTGTTTAACATTATTCCGCTAATTAGAACCAGTAGGTACCTACTTAAAATGCAAGCTCCAGTAATTCGTAAAGCCTAATTCAAGTACTCAGTGCGCATATTTCAATTCAAAAAGACAATATTTTCTTTGAAAACAGATGTGCGATTAGATAATATTAGTCGTCGATCGTTTAGGGGCTCCATTCGGCGCGAAAGCGTATTTTTCTTCGTCCCCCAGCGACGCGGACGAGGCAGTGACACCATGACACGCCGTGACGTATAGAAAGCGCATTGGCGATGACGTCCGATCTATAAATCATATTTTGGGATCGCAATCGTCCGTCCTCTCGCCGGCTGCCTCGTGAATTTCCTCGTTTTTTGTCTGCCTCCTAAATCGTTAATATCACAACGATAGAAGGTGACATTTCTCTCCTTTTTGATGCAATGTGATCGTTTACTTAAATATGCTGTGATTAGATAACTATGTTTTGTATAGTTTAGGTTCAGAATTAACTCCGGTATATGGTGCTATTGAAAGAAACTTCAAGGGACTAGGTAAAGTACCAAATTAGTTATTAGAATGATTGAAACGCTGTCATAGCAAAAGCTGTCATGTAATTAGCAATTATTAAGGACATAAATATAGGATCGGGAGTACTTTAATGTGGAAAATTAAGCCGGTCAACTAAACTTTAATAGCTTAAATAAGTCACGGAACAACTTCTACAAAGTCTTCTGGTAAGTAAGTAAGGAATAAAATGTTCCTATTGTTACAGTTAAGTACTAAAAGTATCACGTAATAATGATATCTCATCTACATTCAAATTGCTCTAGTGGCAAAGTGGCAATACTTATTTGGATACGTTACACGCACCACCCGTTAGTATCCAGTGGCAACATTTATCATCGGAATCCTATAAAAAGTAAACCGGAACTAATCCTACTCCCTTCCAACCCTCTTCTAATCTGCATACGCCAAGGAAAATAATTTCACGCCCTTTCCACTGAGATGATGCCCTTTGTACTCAATATACGAAAATATCGCTTGTGGCTTATAAATAAGTACCTATTTATAACCGAGAACAGTGTAGAAATTGGTTTTATTTCCTGTCTTTAGTCCGTAGAATACAGAGAATTGTATGTCTATGTAGGTATGTCTATAGAAGACTTTTTTCATCGTTTGACAGAATGTAACGAACCAAATGCATAGTGAAATAATGGAATTAGTCAAATTTAATAAAAATAATAGCGTTGGTACAGATCAACTACGTATGTCTGTCACTGATTTCCTTTTAAACTAAATTAACATATTTTAATCAAGCAAAGTTACTCAGACCAAAAAATATAAAATAGATTCAGTGTACAAAACAAAAAAGTGAGGATTTTTTTTTCTTGTTTTACGATCTGACATTATGTCACCGAGCATGGTCTGCCGAGAAATGTACCGGGAATCGATCTTCTAGTATCGTATTATTTAAAAGGTATTTGAAAAATGCAAAACAGTCAAAGCCTTGAAGCACGTCCTCGGTGTCCCATTGATAAAATGTCGTCACAAACTGTCATAAAGCGCGCGATGTGTGTCGGAAGCTGGGCCGTCGTTATTGATACACGGAAAAGATTTCTCTTTGATAGTTGCGGTCCGTACGTTTGACGCCTCGCCTCGCCTCTTCCCGCAGACTGTAGGGACGGTGTTGATACGGAACTTTATCGATATTGTTTGTTATTTCAAAATTAATAAGAGGTGTAAAGTATTCCATCTCATTCTCTCGCTTATCTGTTTGATTTTTTATGGTGACACATTTCTGTTTCACCAAGTTGCAACACACGACTCTAAAAACGTTTTACTTTATAAAATACGTGAAAAACGTTATTTGAAAATGTAGGATACTTCTTTCAATATTTAAGAACCCGCCAACACGTTGCCACTGAACGAGTGAATGTACGAACTGATGCCATCTAGCGGATAAAATGAGAACCTCGCTTTCAATCGATGCGCGGTACGAACGGTCGCTTTCCGCATCAAAATAAAAAAAGTGATATTCCGTGTAATTTGTGTACCTAAGTATTTTAAGACATCGTCACATTAAAAAGAAAGGTATTTTCGAAAACGAGTATGTTCCTTCTTATGCCGAGATTGATATTTTCGATCAACTTTATTATGTTATTATAATAATACTTAGTATGTCGATATTTCAGTTAATAAACAATCGTATAAATAAAAGAAAAGTCTAGTTATATGCTCACAGTCTTAAAAATATACACATATTATTTATTAAAATCGCAATCTCATAAGAGTTGGTACAGTTAACTAAATATCGATATGACTTTGTAACGAGGGCCGCCGTACGCGCGTAAACCACCCCACAGCCACACGGCATCACATTTATTGATGGACTTAGCAACTTTCCAATATTATGACTGCTACTTTACATGTCTTACGGGTTGCGGGTAGTTTTATTACGATTTCGCATTTGCCGCCTGGTGTGTCACTAAAAATCCCCCGAGAAAATGTTTATTTTTTAGTAAAAAGGCGAATTCTGACTTGGTATTGATAGGTATTTTTATTTTTATTTGTTTTTTACGGTTATAAATCATAATAATGTTATTTTAAGTTATTGTTCTGCATGCATTAGTGTCTAGATAGATACGGGAAAACCACCCTTAATTCGTTTATGCTTAATTACATTTTCGTTAAGGTCAGTGATAATATTTTAAGTAATGGAACATACTACTTGATTAAGTAAAAATCTATGCAACTAGGTACAAAGTATTTATCGCCTACCTCAGCCTGCTTAGGCTTAATTAATTGTTTTTAATAAAGCAGATGATAATATAAAAACAAATAGGTAATTAAGAAATTGTCCACGTAATTTATTTTAGTTCCTGTGACGAATTAAATACTTTGCCATGACCGAAGTATCATCTAATAGCCTTCATAAATAATATTGTTCTAGATGTTCGCTAAGTAGGTAGAACGCACACTTATCGATAAGAGGCGCCATTTTCATCCGAACCGTATGTCATTTTTATGTGGCCACTTTTCCACAATATATTCCTTTCTATTGTCGCAAAGGTGCTCTAAGGGATAAGGGCCTTAATATACGATTATAGGTGACACTCACTATTGTGCTTGACCTATTCAGTGATTTATTGGTGATATGGCGAGCGATAGCCTAATATTGAGCCTTAAGGCCTGGATTACACTGGCTAATGGACACTCTACTTTGTGCCTTAGCGATTGTACATCTCTACTTGGGCAGTTTTTAATTTAGTTTCAGACTAAGGTAAAACTAATTTCTAATAACAAACAAAATTGTCTATAAAATGTAAGTTAACATAATTATTTATTAACGTAATTAAATATATATGTTTTTTATTAATATCTACTTGAACTCGAATGAATGAGCACGTATGAAATAGCACCAATTAGCACCTATTTTATTATTTATTTTCCACTACAGAGAAGCGACCTCCTTATTGGGTATGAGAAGGTATATGAGAAATCCTTTAAAATTGTGCTTAGGAAACTAGCTTTATTCAACTTAATAAAGGTTACACTTAGCGCAAGATGTCAAAAGCTACACGTTGAATTGCTTACAATTACAATAGATACTTTTAG
This sequence comes from Lerema accius, assembly GCA_001278395.1. Taxonomy (NCBI): domain Eukaryota; kingdom Metazoa; phylum Arthropoda; class Insecta; order Lepidoptera; family Hesperiidae; genus Lerema; species Lerema accius. The sequence continues at coordinate 308,465 of LGAG01028598.1, forward strand.
AAAGGTTCCTATAATTTTATCACCTATAATAACCTGTGGGGAGTTTTAAATTGAGAATAAAAACGTCAGCACAAGGACATCCAAACGACGCGATCCGGATGACACCATAACGAGCAACTTGCAAATAGCGACTTCTAAAAAACATCCTTCGAAAGAACACATAAAAAGCAGACATCGTTTTTCTTTTAAAAAACTCTCTCATTTGCCTATCAATAGTGGTTGGAGCAGATCTGACCCTAATAAATGTCATACTTTATGGCTCTTAGGAAAATATGCAAGGGACCCGTTTTTACTTTTAGACGGCCACCGGATAGCTATGCCGAATTACGCACTGTACAATGTTGATGCCCATTCCGTTGGGGATGCTTTCAAATTTCTTTCAATTGGTCGTAATATATGTCGTTCGAATAGCCTCGGTTAGTCGAATTTAAATAAAAGTTATAAGCTAGTAGTACATGTTGTGTAATAATAAAAAAAATGTCAAAGATTTTGTTAAAAATTTTTAAAATACAAAATACATTATGAGATTTCGGAATTATGGGTATTTTAAAATTATTCATCTTAACAATCCCCTATTGGCCAGCTTTAGAAGTATGGCCTATAGCCCTGTGAAAGGAGACCTCATCCCAGCAGGGGGATTAAGGATTGTGATAATAAGGAACATTGTCATAATGATACTTTCAAGACTTGTTGAAGACATGGAAAATAATTCGTACTTATTCTCTTCATTTGTTTCTATCATTAACATTATGATCTAAATACGCAGACATGGTATTATAATATTAATAATCGACATAAATATGAACCATGTCGTGTCAGCTCACATTTAAGGTGATTAACCACAGCCCACGTGCTTCAAAAATTTAGCTTCGCCACCAACTTACTGTCGGAAATCATTAGTATGGCTTTCAGTCAGCAATATCTTGCGTAGATTTAGCAGCACATTCATTTGTTTCAACAGCAAATTTATTACAGCTAGCAAAAATATTGGTAACTAGAAAACGGTGCAAACGTAGTTCTGCAACATATTTTATCTCTTAGTTTTCCCCATCAGGTGCTTTGGTGACGTTTCAATTACTCTAATAGTATTGCTGGTCTCTTGAAGTATCTCCACATCAGCACCACTTGTCAGGTCCAACTGTGGTTCAAAACCGTATTCGGCTTTTAAAATACTTTCAGCCATGTAGAAAGAGTTCAGTAACAAACATACTTACGTTATATTTTTGTATATTAAGATGAACCAACCACGTATTCGTACTCGTATAACTAAGACTAGCGCAGTAACAACGTAAACCTCATCAGATTACGCGCTGCCATTGTCGCTAATAAGATAAGATTACTCAAGTGTGAAGCGAATGTATTCACGTTACTCTGAATTTTGCTAAAATGCATCAAGGCTTGCTGTGCAAATTAATAATGTTAGATTAAAGAGCGCTCGTTGCACTCAGACGCGCTGCGCTCAGCTGTGACGTATCCTGCTCATGTGGATAATAAATCAATAACGAGTTGTATTATGAACAGGAATCACCGGGTTCTAAGCTGTTTGGAAACTGATTTTCGACTTGAACATAGTTTTAAATTAAGGAGCAATCTTTGTGCGACTGAGTTGATTCAGGAAAATGTTTTTCGTCGATATAACGAAGCGGCACGTTCCCTTGACTACGAAAGATAGTCCCACTGCTGGGCTCAGATCTCCTCCCACAATGTAAGAGGTGCAGGCCATAGGCTACTACGCTGGCGAAGTGCAGATTGGCAGACAGGCATCTTTGACAACTTTATAGGGAACTTTTAGTTGTGCAAGTTTCCTTACTATGTTTTCTTTCACCGAAGCAAGTAGGTAATTGTTTTTTTTAACATAGCTCGAGATTGATTTTAGGAATTACTGTTCTGGAGTTCAATGTTAAACCCACTAAGCTATCACTGCTTATTTGAGCTTATCTGAGCAAAAATTTGCAATGGACCGATTCATAAAGACGGGATTTGGAATTTTAAACCAGTGATCAATCAAAGCGTAAGCTACTACTGATTTTTTTTCATATTGAACGTGTTTATTTCGAAATCAGATGGATTTGGTTGGCAAATGAGCCGGGTGATGCGCAAGGATATTTTTATCTTTTGCCGTAACTTTATTGGTGGCTAAAATGGTTGTTTTTACGTTAAATTAAAAAAATGTTACCCATACCCAAACATATTTTTTTGAAATTTTGTTTTTTTTCTCGGATTCGATATCAATGCGTTCTGCCTTGCGAAAAGTTATTTAGTTATTTACCTAATATACCTAGGTACTTATTTAGTACCTACTCCAATTGATTCCATAATTAATCTGCCTGGCTTCCAGAACACGATGTAGGTACTTTGTGGTACATGCGGTCGTTACCTCCATCAATTTAATTAAATACGAGAAGCCTCGGTGGTTCGACACTCCGATCAGTCGATCACATTCTTATGCACACTCGCGTTTCTTTACGTCTTACAAAGGCGTGGAGTGCGGCGAGATTACTGGCACAATATTTGCGGGAAGGCGAGTGTGGGTGCCCGATAAAAATATTCTATTTATTATGAGAACGGCGCGCCGCCGACACCGACACATTCAAAGCGCGTCACGCGTTGACATCTGACTTCGGTGGCTTCCGAACACGTCCACGGTAGGGTTGGTTTATCAGGCTCTTTGAAAAATTACGTAAAAAATCACGTAAAACACTCGATAGAATCTAATTTCCAGTCATAGCATGTATGACATATCGATGTAACAAAACTGCTGAAGTAAAAAAAAACATTTTTTCAGTAAAGCCCAAACGCTGTTTAAAATATTTTTTAAAACTATAAAACATATCACATACCTTTATATAAAGCATATTATAACTGTGCCTTAAAGTTTTCAAGTTATGACTTTTTTCTGATTTTAAAACAGTTTTTACAAGCTCGAAAACTAGGAGCTTTTTACTTACAAGAGTTATTTTGCAAATAATAACATTTTCCAAAAAAAAATCCATTGTTTTTTCTGTAACTAAAAGCGGGCAGTACCTACTTTGTTTTTATCAATAACAAGTGGCAAAATTTATATTATTCTGTACTTAATATTATCCTGTATATAATTTAGATGTTGTAAGTGGCAGCCCTACAATAATTTCGCGGGATAACGCGTCGCGCGCTCCGTCAATAAGGATAGAGTCAATACTCGCGACTGTTAATAATTTTTCATCTTTACCACCATTCCATTATGTGTGTCCTCTCGCCACTATCAGTTATGTCACAGTTCACGCTCATATTGCATATTACATCTCGAGAGGGTATTACAAATAAACTAGAGCTTTAGAAATGCATCGACTTATATTTTTTTTGGATAAGTTTTATAATTCTAGCGTAATTGATAATAGAATCTAAGCTTCCATGGAATGATTGAATGAATGAATTTAACATTATTATTTTTTTACGTAGCTGCAGCGTAATTAATAACAGAATTTAAGGTTTCATTCAAAGTAGTGAATGAATAAATTAACATGAAGTTACTCAATAAAATTTCTTTGTGTTGTTTTCAATTTAATAGAATTATCTGAAGACTATCTACAAATTTTTCGAGTAGGTACTAAGTTCATGGAAACTTTAAAATGATTGCGATAGAAACTTTAAGAGTAGGTAGGTACCTCCATGTTTACTATGACACTATTAAAAAGGTATCATTCATTCGCTGCTGCGGTCAGCACCGAACGAGCGCAGCAAGAAGTCAAAAGAGTTTACTTCAAAGCCTTTCGCAAACTGGCAACACCATACAAAATAAACTGCACTGGAAGAGTGGAAAATAAATGTAGCAACACCGCATTACACAGTCATGGATCAAAGGAGAGTCGGAGCGTGTAGTGAGAGCTGAAAAAAGTCACAAAGGCTACCCTGAGACAAGTCCTATTCTGGGATCTTAGATTACACGATGCTACACTTCCACCCCTGTTTACTACCTGTGACCTGCTTTCTTCATTGTACATAATGTAATAAATAAACTATTAAACGTAGATAAGTAAGCAATTATAAATAAAGCCTCGGTTATATAATTTCGTGATTTAGAATTGAGATTATTAAAGACATTTACATACTTAGATATAACATATCAATGCTGTATTTTTTTATATTCATTTTGAATATGGAATGAAGAGTTTTATTCAATTTTATTTTAATTAAAAAATATTACCTATATTTATTGCTATATTTATAAAGAAATTCTATGGGTATTTCACTGTTACTTTTGAGAAAAATTCTAAAACGTTTGCGTGAAGAACAAACAAAATTACTCACCCGACATCAGTGAACGGGCAGTGGAGTTAAAAAGCAGTTATCCTTTGGCGGCGTTATCCTTAATGATTCTGTTTGTACGTTGTATGGGATGAAGCACTACAGTTAATTCTCCCATTGCTCCGGTGCTGTGTCAATATGCACCGACACTAAGGGTGAGACAGATGATTTTTACATCAAAAGCGGCGTTCACACCATTCACACGTCGTAAACACGGCGCGGTTTAAACAGATATTCACTCCTTCAATGCTACCGAGTCACACTCACTACAAAGACTTTTGAGTAGGTGCTTACTAACTTCTGTGTTGAATATACCTACGACTGACAGTGGACTGATTTGCCCTTTCTTTTGACTTGAACCTTTATAGCTTATGATTGCGTTACTTTTGTCATTTACTATTTCATTTTGCCAAAATTTAAGATGACTTGGTGGTATGGAAATAGATGTAAATTTAATGATTTTATTACTTAATACTTACATGTATAATCAAATACGTAGGTTAGGTACCTACTTAAGTATAATATGACAGGATGACAGATATAAAAAGTGTTATTATAAAGTTCAAAAACATTTCTAATTTGCTTATTTATAGGTAAAGCACAATGTACACAAACCATAGACCATACATACCTGTGTTTCGATACAAATATCTAATGTAAGTACATAATAACATCTACGTTCACTACAGATTTGGATATAAATTAATTAGAACATTATACCTGGAGCATGCAAGCGACGATGCTTTGCGTTGTTCGCAAATTAAATTTCATATTCGGCTATTAAATGCATAAAACGTGGCTTCGGTTGTGAAGCCCAGAGTCGGGATCGAGGAACCGAATACACTGTGTCTCGTTACATTATTTAGTGCACTTTACAACCAATACCGTAAACCAATAACGTGATTATTGGTTGCGGTCACCTCCGAGTGCGGCGGCTCATTATTCCTTTGTTCCGAACAGATTTCGGCTGTTTATTATGCCGAGCGTAAATTGCTCGACACTTGCTCGTTAATATTAATGGATGTATGACTCTTTGCTAATGATATGTCTTGTAGGGAATTGAAATACTGTCCAATTGTTGTTATTGCTAAGATTCGCAGAAATACAATTAGATTTTTTTTCAATAGTTTTACTTAAAGTTTTAAGCAATAGTGATAAATATACGATCAGTGTTAGGAATATGGTTGTATTTAATTGTTATTAAAGTTATTATAAAACGACAATTGTGTTATGTGTAGACACATTTGATGCACTTTTCATCAGACTACAAAAACGGCCAGTTATATAACAAATATCGGTCGTATGTCTGTGTAAAATTTCATGGCGCGGATTATATGGACAGTAGGTATCGCAAAGTTACGGTTTTAATACAAAAATAAAGTTGTACGAGGCCCGGTCCAGCCGTGCCGCTCTCAGTGAGCTCGATTTATTGCCGGTCGCACACCATTCGTTTCCGATACTTTTGCCGGATTACGAAATCTCTATTAAACTCTGCAAATGCGTTTTTATTTTCGACTGCAACAGAAGTTGAATAATGATTTTATGTCTATGTAATTACCTATGTTAATTTCTTAGGCATGTTCTACTAACCAAACTGCTGGACTGTCTGTGCTATGAAATGTTATAAATGTTAACATAATTTGATTTGTCTTCAATTAAAGTAGTTAGATACATAGAGATTAAGAATATTTTTTAAACGTGGCCACTTCCTCAACGTTTTTCTTGCATTCAGATTGATTATTTATAAGAAAGATAGTAAATATAGTAGATATAAAACTAGGCTAGCAGGATATGTTAAAAGCTAGGAGTAAATGTAACAAGTACCTAATCATTAATCGAAAACCAAAATAAATTTTTGATAGTCAAAAAATTGGGGGGGTATTTTACGAAGTTTACTAGCCTATGATACTTTTGCAATGGAAATAAATTCAATGACCGATAACATACCATAAGTTGAAATCCATTCAGTCATTTAGGCTCTACTATAGATTGAGCCAAAGATATTGACATAGAATCAAAAAGCTCGACAAGCAAAGTGCAGTCAGGTAAAAAGTTTAAAGTGGCATGTATGAAGACAATAGTAATGTTGTACAATGTAGTTAACTACCTACTGAAGCTCGAATGGTATAGCAGTAATACTATTGTCTACACAACTTTGATACGACGCGGACCTCTCAGGACACGGACGATGGGTTAATGGGAAAATCCTTGTCGTCGATACAGAAATACAACTATATTATTTTACTCTACAATATTTACCCTCTGGACATTGTGTCGGGTATTTTCAGGAGGATTACATACTGTAATGTAGTTTTAAGACGGTCAGTGCCAGATGAAATAAAATTACCTACTTTTTCGAGAAATATTTCTGATAATTAGGTCTATGGTTTGCACAAATTTATTAGAGTTAGTGTACTATTTTAGTACTGATAATAAATTATAACGCTGTATTTGCCCGAATCTAGGATTTCCTTTATCGTAGGTGTTATAGTCAGCACATAAAAAAATATACACACAGATTTAGAAAAGTAATTTAAACTCATCATTCAAGTTTTTGCTTCACTTAAGTATTGAACCCAGAAACGATTGTGGTACAATCATGCACCTATTAGGTATTTTTTCAAGCATTTCTGAGTGACCTAATTAAAACTATGTCAAGCAAATTATTCCATCCATCGTTACAATTATGTTGCGAAGTTTCAAAGCAGATAACAAATTAACTACTTACGCGGTTTATATTTGTTTGTATGTTGATAATAAGATATAAAGATTATCTGATGAGTGAAATATTCCGTGCTTTACATTTAATGTGCCATAGATTACTTTAAGGAGACGACATGTGTTTTAATCACAGAGCAAAGAATGTATCTCTTACTTCTTACTTCCGTGGTTTTAATTGATGCTATAATATTTAAGTCGCTGTATCTATTACTAATAGGTATAAAGCTGAAGAGTTTATTTGAACGCGCTAATCTCATTAAATACTGGAACGATTTGATAACTTCTTTTAGTGTAAGATAGTCCATTTATTAAGAAAGGCTATAGGGTATATGACATAACACTAAGATGAATAGGAGAGGAGCAGCAATAAAAAGTATTGCGAAAACTGTTGGTAATGTATGCTGAATATCAAATGAGCTGGGATTGTCATCTTTCCCTCATGGACATCGTAACAAACCTTGAGTAGGACTATAGAAAGGACTGTTATTTGGTTAGTAGGTCCTGTTAGTGTGAAAATTAATCGTTGTCATTTGGTAGTGAGGGGACTGTGAAAGTTCGAATTGTTAGTGTAGATTAGTCCAGTTAGTAATCATTTCTATTTATCTCACTGAAGTTGGTTACAAATGTGTTTTTAAGATGCAGTTTTCAATAGTTTCTCTTTAAATGATGCCGCTTAGATACGAACTTACTGAGATAGGTCATACTTATGTTTCACGTTAATAACTTTAACGACGCTACCTATATTAATTATAGACAACACGAGTCAAAGTTTTTACACCTTTTTTAATAGTGAAAATTCAATGCCTTCGGATTTACCTTTTGGCGCGGTGCCGGGATTTCCTACACGTAGGGATTGAATAGGCTTCAAGTTAGATAGCCAGGTAGGTATATATGTATGTAGGGTAAAACCCGGATACTTGCCCCAGTGGGATAGTTGCCACAGTTCTTATTTTACAATGTTAGAGCAATAAGTTGCGTTGATGCTTTATTAAAATACGTTGTGGCCCTCGCCTAGGCCTAGGTGCCGGATAAGCCATCGGAATAGGTGGATGTGTTTAGCCAGGGTGTGTAAAAATCTTCGGCGGCGTAACGTTGTCGGGCGTTGTAATTATATTGGTCAGCCGTTTCTATTGAGTATTTTTTATACTGACCGTAATTGTAGTCAACTTTTTGTGTGTTTGGATGCAGTTGAGTTTAAAGTACATTGTTTATTAAGTTTTATTGCTTAATCATTTTTATTTATTTCGGAAATAAAAAAGGCAAGTATCCTTATCGAAAAGGATAGTCGCCCTACTTACTATTGCGGATAGTTGCCCTTACAGTGATTAAGTAAGTAAGTGTGTTGAAAGTTAGAATCCTTAGTTTGTGGTAAAAAGTAATGTTAATACCAAAGTCGATTACTAAGTTGTTGATTTTTTAAGATAATTGCAAACATTTTATACTAAATTGAGGTACATTCAGTTTGAAGTTTTTTTTTTTTTTTTTAAATTGATAACTTTCTGAGATAATTATGTCAGATGTGATTAGGTAGATAAGTATATGAAACATCTAAAACATTTAAAAACTATTGCATCATATTTTATGTAAAAAGTTAAAATCCTTAATTTGTAGGAAAAAGTAAAGTTAATACCAAAGTCGATTACCTAGTTGTTGATTTTTTATGATAATTGCACATATTATATACTAATTACATCATGTTTAAAGATTTTTTTAACTTATTAAGACTGGAAACTATGTGAGATTATTACGTGTGTATATGTGGTGTTATGTAGTGTTTGAAATAATATTAAAAATTTCATTCGATTTTAATGAAAATTATGAAGACTGTTAAACAAAATTAAATATTAAAATTACTTTAAGTGATTTAAATTTCTTTTATTTCATAATAAAATCTTATCGGGGCTACTATCCCCGCACGAAGCAAGTATCCCCCGAAACTTTTTCCGCGCTAGGCAACTATCCGCCATAGGAGGCAACTATCCCACTTTTAAGAGGTCCAATAAAATAATATTTACTCAAAACCTATAGCAATTATGTGTCTAAAAATAGGCTATTATGGAAGACTAAAGACCTATGTTTTGAGATACACCCTGAATAATTTTCAAAAAGTTCATATTTTAGAAATATACAGCTTTTACAAAAAGTGGGGCAACTATCCGGGTTTTACCCTATATGTTATCAACATGTGCACTCTTCTAGATAGATATGTCCCTAAATAAATTTTTTTTTTTAAACTTTATACCAAAAAAGTATGAATCCTAATCGTGAAAAAATATTTACAATTTATTTGTATTGTTAAATTTTGAAGTTAGTTAATACATCTATCAGTTCCTAATACGAAATGAATAATATTGAATCTAATGCTTTATCATAATTAATTTTTTCTATAAGGAATTATTTAATAAAGGCTGTAGTGTAATTTGCTTAGAAAAATAACAGAACTTTTATCTAAATAATGTACGTAATAGCATTCGCCTTAATGAATGAATCATTAACTGGTAGGTACCTACTTAGTTCTCGAGAAGGCAAGAGATTTTTAAACACGTAATGAATTAGTGTAGAGGTAAATAAGATAAGAATGCTTTGTTTAAAGTACTTAAAGTTACATGTGACACGTTGGTATCGCAGAGATTTATCATTGATAGCGATTGTTGCACGATCCGGCTCGAAGGACCAAACTCACGCTCTTAAGAGATGCTACTTTTATGCTTACTGATTTACTCGATTACTACTTGTATTTACTCAACTATATCGATACTAGCATCATAGTAACGACGATTTACACGTAGTAGGGACTAGCCCCGAGATAGTGATCATCATCACCTATCATTACATCACCAAAATCTTCACCGATGCGCTGATGAAAAAAAGAGAGAAGGAAGACTGCATTTAATTTTACCAATTAATAATTTATGTTTTAAATGTAGAATAACTTTAGGACGTTGTTTAGAACCTAAAGATACAGGATGATTAAAAAGATATCCTTCATAGATAGGTAAATGAGGAAACATAGTAATTATGGTTATTTATCTACAATAGAAGTCTTGACGTTTACGTATTACAGCGTAGCGAGCAGGTGCGAACTGTCTATCGTGATGAACTTACGAGGAAGAAGGTGAAGAATGTTAGCTAATTACATAGATACACTTATTATTATCAATTAAACGAAATACTTCTAGGTAGGTACTTTAAATTTTTAAAGTTAAATTGCATTTGATTGACAGGTAGTCGTATATTTAGCAAAATTTTTTTTTTTGCGAGTTCCTGTAATTTAATTTTGATCATATAAAAATTTAATTAATGTTAAGACAAAGTGAAATAGTTGTATTTAAAATACTCAACTATTTTACATTTAATTTTTCGTTTTTGCGATAGTGTATCTTAACTGGGTCAGTGAACGTTCTTAATTTGTTGATAATTTATGTAGTCAACTAACTAATAGGTATTATTAAACATGGGACGTAGACGGGAGTATGAAGTTAGATTACTAAGTTGAGAACGATAGAAAAATATAGGTAGGTACCTAGTTTTGTCTACAAATAACTTATCTAAAAATAAATTACAATATTTTTTTAATCGTCGACTTAAATATTTAGTTGATTTAGAATAAGTAAATAGCGATTAGGTACTAGGTACAAATTTTTATTTTCTCAACTTCTTCTCAGTCCGTTTTGATAGCCTTACTTATAAGTACCTATTACAAAGGCACTCGATTCACCCTTTTTGTAAACCAGTTACCTAAATAAGCATAGTCTTCAGACAATAATTTCAACAGACCCTTCTTTACTTACTAAGGCAACAAAGTACTCTAGTAGGTCCTTAGTACTTTTGAAAGTACTTTTAAAGTACTAATTTTGCTTTAAATGTGTCCAAAGAAACTCAATAAAACCTTAGTTGTAAAGTGTAATTTGTATAAGTATCAATGGTTTCCAAAGACGTTTTTCATTTATATTCCGAAGCCCATACACATTGTACTCATATTGTTTCGACACTTATAACCCTCTGTCGTCCAATGTCAGTCTTGTAGGTAAGTGTTGAGTCCTTTCACGCGCCGAACGTATACAAAACGGTTAATAAAAAATAAGTTTTTTTGTTTTTAAATGTATTAAGACTTAAAATATTATTTTTGGGGATTCATAAAACGGGAGGGGTATTTGTAAATTTTTCAATATTTTTTTTTAATAAAAATATTTACAAAAACTCTTCTAAAAGTATTATCTTTAAAAAGAAGTACAATTAGAATAATATTGAATGAATACAAAGGTCAGACCATAACAAAATAGTTGTTAAGTAGTATCTACCTATGTAGGTATTACCTACATTTACGTTACCTACGTTAGTAGTGTGGTACCTATAGATAAGGGAAGTTCGCTCTACTTGCGCTATGGTCTTTGGCTGTAGCATATTGAAAATCAACCACAGGAATGTGGTTTAGCTACTGGGACAAGTGGCGATGCGATGGGTTAGTTTGTATCAATTAGAACGCACCCTTACAATATAGAGACATATACCTACTGTAGAGAAATTCATAGGATCACACCGCCTGCTTCGTATAAAACGTAAAAATAAAAAAATATTATTTGTAGGTAAGTAAAAAAATCTAAGTTTTAATAGAGCCCAAAAAGAGTTTAGAATCAGAAATAATGGACTGAACTGAACAGGCGCTTTTTCATATATATTTTTTTGTTTTTATAAAATATGAGAAATACTCAATACTTCTTGTTTATAAGTGATGTAGCAGTACCTAGGTCTACTAAGCTGTTTTTCTTAGCATTCGATAGATAATAGTAATTACAGGTACCTATAGCTTGAATATCTGTTATAAAATATGCTGCTATAGGTACCTACTAAAGATTTATCCTAATTGTTGTTAAAAGAATATTTAAAATTGCTTAGACAAAGTTTCCCAAAATCATCGGTAGATAATATTTAAACTTATCCTGGTTACAATATTTATGACTAAAAATAATAACAAATAAATAGAAAAATAAATTTTATATTAGGAACAACTTTTTATTTAATTCATAGAGTACATTTTATACATTCCAGGGTAGACATAATATCTAGTACCTAGTATCTAGTAGTACCTAGTTGTTAAAATACAAACTAACTTAGTCAAACCTAATTGGTTGTAAATTATAAAATAGTGTTTCAATTTAAAAGTATTTTAAATCGGTAAGAAAATGGTTACAAACGATGGTAAACGTCGTTACAAATTTGGAACATCTGAAACAATTAAATATCTCGCCGTGAAACATTTCCACGGTTAATTTATTAAACAAGTCGGTGAAGTGCCCATTAAAATATTTAGTTACGTCGTTTAATTATTTGGTACTATGTAACGAAAACTCAGCAGCGAGGCGGTTTGAAGGTTAAAGACCTTAAGGTGGGCATCGCCGTGACCTTCGCTGAAACAACAACAAGCCGGCAATGACGGAACGACGGCCGTCCGCCGGCATACAGCCGCGTACTGTGAGCCCGCTCGGAACCACGGTAAACAGACAATAACCAATAATGTGGACCGACATCGACGCCGACATACATCGATGACCTACATAATGTTTAATAATATGGAGCATTGCAATATGAGTGTAATGTAGAGTGCGGAAGTCGGTCGCGAGTCGGCGGCATCTCGCGCTCGCCTCCTATCGATTGCCGGTGACATTCTTATCGATACGGCCCGGGCCCGGCGGCCCCGGCGG
>LGAG01028598.1:362226-397987 GCA_001278395.1 Lerema accius
AGGCGACAAGTCGTCGATATGCAGTTACTCAATCATATCGTGTGCTGTCTTCACGTGATTTACTTTGCCGGTGTTACGTACCGGCAAAAACGTGGTGTTTGGTCCTAATTAGAGCCGATTATCACGAATAGAAATGTCTGTTCCTAATTAGAGTGGATTACTGCTTTATCGTTGCATTCATGACCAATAAGCATAATAATAAGAATTGATCTAATACATTCTAATTTTTTTGCGAAACGTATTTCAATGTATTGTTGGTGTATATTGTTGAGTTGTAGATACAGTCGTAGAAAAATAACATGGGAATTTAACCTAGTATAGTGAGCAAAAAAGTAGTTATTATAACCACGGAAATAAAAAATCTAACAAAAACAAAGTGTTACTTCTGTTAAATAAAATAATGTTAAAGCAATTCCGTGAAAATAAAATTAGCCGAGTGTAGTATCTACTGTACTAACACGCAGTAATTATCAAATTCTGTGAACGAATTCCATTAACTAATTTAATTCAAAATGTATCCATTTCCTTTTTGCAAACAAAATAATAAAGGCACATTTATAGCGGTTACAGAAAGGCGAAAGTGTACGTACTGAAATGAAGTATAGAAAAAAGAAACGAACGCCAGTTTTGATTGATCACCGACTCGAAGCAGTTTTTTGTGTGAAATTAAAAACACGGAGTGGGCATGCGTTGGATTAAAGAGGAATTTCAGGCGGCCAATGAGCGAGGGTCCGCGGCTTTGTTGCCCAAAACAAATTTTGAAATTAATTTATTTTTATAAGACGCGAAATCGGACATCGATTTCACATTACGGCGCGGAATAATAGACGTGATTGATGAACGCACTTTTTGCGTTTTACATTGTCATTTAAGTATTTGTACTAGTTTCGACTAATTACAAAATAAATACGAAGTTAAACTTTGTTGTAAACGTTGTTGTTGTAAACAAAATTGTTGACTACTTAACATTAACATCTACACATCTCTAAATAATATTGCAGAATATAAATGAACATTCACAGACGAACAGTCAAACCTAAACCGCAAACGAGTAATTAAAGCTTCTATAATACATCAACATCGTGCATAGTAAATTCATGGGAGACTTACCCGAAATGCTAGCAACGGTAAGGGAGTGTGTAACACCTAATACCGCAACGGCGAAACGTAATAATACTAGCTGTTTTGGGCTTTATGAACGATCAAAATTGCAAGAGCACGTGTATAAAATACACTTTGCAAAGTAGATTTAAATTTTAATAGAAAGCTTTCAGTCGAGGGTTGTAAGTAATGTCTTGACGTTGGCAATAAGTGGAGCTTTCGTGGGCGGCGCATTATATTGTTCTGGCTAAACTTAGCATTTACTCAATTCGACATTAATAAGCTCACTATTGATATTTAAGTATACATTTTATTTATATTCAATTCTGCATTTTTTGTTGCTCAATTTATTTTTGATATACGTCATAAAGTTTCGAATACTTTTTTAATAGATTGTAATATGCCTATTAATTACAAACAAAAGTACCTTAACTTGCCCCAATATTGGCCAAATTATAAGTAACAATTGAAAATACTCGCAAAGGATTGGATGTAAGAATATCGTGGTGAATATCGTGTCGGGATATCCACGCTAAGCGGTCGCGGCGGAGACTCAGGTGTCGACTGCGGCCGATTCCGTAAGACAATGCTTAATAATTTCATTTCACCATTACGGCGGCCATCTTTGTGAGTCGCACAGTTAGAGGGCATCGACGCACCCCTCCACGGCAATTTGCATCGTAACTCGGACCACGTAGAGAGCCCTAACTGCCATACTACCACCTCCTTAGTCTTGAATATATAATTTTGTTGCTTTTATTAACAGCAACTTTGCGTGGGAATTGACGATAGCCTCCGCGCGACTGTTTATTGTCGACGATAACTTGCTAGATTTATTTTATAGTTAAGTCTACTCCATGAGACTTTGTCCTCCGAGGGTTGGTGCGCGGTTTGCGGACGATTTTATACCGGCAATAAACTAGTCCGATATACTAAGTCATTAAAATATTTACTGGTTTTATTTGACAAGCTTGTTCCAATGAAATGTTTATTGGACCTTACGATTACATTGTTGCTAATTAAACGCTAACGCCTGGCTCGTTGTAAAACGTCGAGGAAATTATTACATTCTTTTATTTTTGTCTGGATGCATGTAATTTGGCGTCATGCCAATCATTTATTTATTTATCCAATCTTCATTGAAGTAGCTCCGCTAAGGTTTACAATAAACTAAGTTAATGCGTATTGGCATTCTTTACTAGTCGACGATTGCATGACTCATGAAATGTTATAGTAGGCGTTACAAGAAAGAAAACTACAAAAGTATTAAAAATGAACTCTAGTAACAAAACATTTAAAGTTGATAATATAATCTTCACAATTCTAAGCTGGCAAGAATCAAACAGGAGCCGTAGGATAGCTAATGGTTCGTATAAATACGTAGTTGGCAACAGCATAACAGGAAAAATATGGACAAGTTTGATAAATACATTTAAAAGGTTAAAATCATAGGGAAGGAACGGAAATGGAAACAAATTACAGGCGGAATACGGTGATAGACGTAATCGTAATTGCTCGCCGACCGGAGCGCTAATGTAAAAGTTTTGCTCCGAGGTGGTTACGCATTACGACTTGTAAACTTTGTCTTGCTCTCTATAAATTAATTTATTTGTTCGTCTTCGTGTTGTACGACTTTGTATTGATTGTTTTGGGAATTGTTGAATTTGGGTCTACAAAAGTCTTAAACTTATTAACGATGTTAAAGGGTTGTTTTTTACGGTTTTGAGGTTGACAGATCGGTGTAAGTTACAAACACTTAAAATAATATAATGTTAAAGTTTAAACAGAAGCATTTAACAATAACTTCAGATTAGGCAGGGGAGAAATCACCTTTTTTTAAAATTCTGAATTAAGTAAATAAAAAGTAGCAATAATAATTGAAGTTCAATAAGTATTATTAACGTTAGTTAATAATTTAAATAAGAATATACTGAGCCTCGGTGTAGAATAAATTGCGTTTCTAATTCTAATGGCGACTTTTAGGGGAATGTATAATTCCATTTTGGATCTTAAACTCTTTGGGGTCGGAACATCCGCATTAATAGGCTTTGAAAGGTTTCTCGGGATGGTAACTTTGGACGGTTTCTTATCTGTTAACAACCTTAAACCTGCTAGTAATAAAATTACACAAATACGTTTCTTATTAGCGTCGAGAAATATAATGTATAATTTATTTCTTCTAACATTCCCACACACTAAGTTAAGTGCTATTATGTGGGATGAATGAAATGCAAGCGACATACGGGCTTCTTGTGCCACTTGCACACCATCGAGGATATTGACACTTCTCTGTCTGTCATCAGCTTTTGTCCTATCACGTGTTAGGTTACACATACACAGCAACGCAACGTGCACGTGTGTACGCGTCGCACGCCGCCACCCCATTCTTCTTATCCTTTGATTACATCTTATTGCTTTTTGTTTTGCCTCGCAGAGAGATCGTCACTGCAATCTCCAGTCTTACATTGTTGCCTACGATAATTATCTCCTGTACACACCTGTCAAATGTCTAGTCAAAGAATGTAACTTCAATAAATTCACGTAAATCAGTTCGCATGGTATCATAAATATGTCGAGGGAAATAAAACAAAATGATTTTATGGTGTTCCTTTCTGATACTTCGATGCTATGTAAAAGATAATACCATTTCGAGTCGTTCGCGCGTTATAATTAGTACAAATTGTTTGCTTCAGGCTTTAAATGGTAGAGTTGATAAATTACAGAAAGGCATGTACAGTTGAACACATCGTGCTCAATTTGTTTTGTCGTTTTTAAATGTCGGCCTCGTACGCTAGACTTGTTTGATAAGTGGAAGTATTAGGGGGAGGTAGAAATTCTGTATAAAAATTACTTATATTATTATCATCGTGTACACAATGTGTCGTATTTCAAATAGAACGATCAATTATCATACGATAAAATTAAATGTGTTCCGTATTATTTGGAATTCAATGTGTATAAAATCGTTATTAAATAAAAGATAAACGAGTAAGACCACCTAATTATGAAGAGTAGTCGAGGACGATAATATCACTGATTTATTTTTTAGAGCCGAGTCTATAAATTAGTAACTCTGCGAAGAAGTTGAATCTGGGAGTCTCGCGAGTTAATAGATTCGATATTTCATCGCGACGGGGCAATTGATACAGCGTTGTCGTGGAGTCGACTGACGACTGACAACTGATGACTGATGACTGACGACTGACGACTCATGACTGACAACAAGGGTCTTTCATAGATCCTTCGAGTGGTGTAGGAATCTGCGAATAATTAATTTAACAATAAGTTTAGTATGCAACCTTTGTTAGGGTCTTAAGATTTTTTGATTTACGTTTATAAATGACCAAAGCTATACGTTTCCAAATTCATAAACCTTCACTAATCTTTGTTTTACAGACTAATGTAGGTACTCGATTTGAGACAAAATTGTTATATCCATGTATAGCAAATACTTTTGTAGATACTTAAATCTTAATAAAAACATATTTTTTACGTTGAAACGATTGACCTGATTAGTAATTAAATCAATAACTCTTTTCTTTGGCAGCTAGTGAAGTAACTACGTTAAATGGTTCGTCTACCAATCTAGGTTTCTCACAGTAATAACAATTACCACATTACAGTTTTTGTATTATCTTTGTGTTCGTTTATGATTTATTTCGTTACTATAATACATTTCTCATAACTTCATAATCACAATCGTAAGTGGGTTCAAACCAGCCGTAACTATTAAAACAACTTCCATTTTTTGCCCTTTCCTTAAATACCATTTAAAAATCTATAAAATAACCCCTTTTTTGTGTCACTTTCTCATCGCAATAGGATTCGAGGAGCGTCTTGAAGCGATTCACTAATCGATTTGATTCGCTTCCGAACTGATGAGTTCTCCCACTAACTAGTTTTGATTCGAGCACCTTTTTGTCATTATGATTGATTCAATTTCCGCGAAGACCTAGAATTCGTTATTCTTTTTCATGTCTTTTAGATCAATAACTAAAGCAATCATATGCCAATCAAATAATTGTTACAAAGTTACAGAATTCAAGTTTTCCGGTCTAAATGAATTCGTCCGCGCTTTACAGGTTGACTATGGTATCGTGTGATGATTTGTAATAAAAACAAAAATCAATTCTCGGAAGGGCTACCGAACAGTCGCAGGCCGAATGCGGAATAACTTCACCGGCACTAATTATAACCGTAAAAAAGTGATGGAATTGAATCCAAACATTTGTCTCCTAACGAATCGTGTCGCGGCGGCCTGCGCTCAAAGCGAGATGATTCGGCGATTCTGTTTCATTTTCGAATGCTCGCTGCCCATTCGTTCCCTCAGCTACGCCTCCCGATAAATTAAATGGCTCGCCTAGCACCGCATAGTTACGAACTAATGAAATCTCGAAAAGATCTCAACCCATTTCCTTAAGAAGTTTTCCGAAAGAGCAATCGCCTTCAAAGATTTACCCTAAGAAATAATTCCGCTAATAACGCCGGGAGCTCTCACGGTATGTTATGCAACCATAGGAATTTCATTAGATACACACGCGACTGTTTGTTAAGGCGTTTTCCATTGCTAAAAGTTTCTTGAAGCGGGTATAATTCCTTTGTTTGTTGTCGGGGTGGGGGGAGGCGCGCCCGCTTCACCCATTACGTTTTCTAAGTCATCGGGTCCAATTATGCCCCTTTGTAGGTTTTGATATGTAAATTCGCGATTTTATTAAACAAACCATGATGCCATTCGAGGGCAGCGAGCCGGATTAATAGCTTCTTCAGATTTGTGTAATCGCTTTCTCTTAAGATAACATTAAGACCGAGGGAGATTCTCGCTCTTCAATATTTACCTTTACAGTATATTGTTACCCCATCTTCTCAGATGTGCTGTGAACAATATATCGTGCTTTTAAAAATTTAATTTAAATTAATGTATAATCATTGCTATAAAGATTTTCTCTTAGAAATTGAGCTAATTAAGGTTAGGCCTATGATTTTTCGACTGATCTGATTCTTCATAATTAATAAGATAATCAGGTATCATCAGGTCATATTCCAACCAAACTAGGTAGACTAGAACAATTCTTCCATTTATTTGCTTAGCAATAACTATACTGTGCTCAATAAATACTCAACCATTTAATATCGACTTATAAATATACTGAGAGCGTAATACACGAATAGCTATCCGGTAAAGTAACGACTTAGTCACGACTCGATAACGACTCGTTGCGTGCAGTCAACGCAGCTAAGCAACATTTCTATAGATGGCAGCACCATCATCTATGTTCTATTTGGTTATCAATTGCAGTCCTTCAATAGAGCGTTGTCTTCCATTAATGTTGCCAGCAACTGTGATCTTAACCACATCAAGATTGGCGCAGCGCCAGCAACGGGTTGCGATGATGATTCACAATTTATTATCACAGATTTGGAGAGATATTTCATTTGATTAGAGATTTCATAAAGCCAATGATATGATTGGTGTTGTCTATCGAGACGTTAAGAATTACAAGAGGATGAGATACTAATAGATTTATAACTAAAACCTATAATGATGTAGACGTATTTTTTAAATATTAGTTTTAATTATCTGAATAAGAATAATCTTGGCCTCCCCTTTTTAAGGTGGATAATGCATCAGTAATTTTTTTGGTGCTATTGACTTCGATGGGCCATAATGACCAGTAACAGTCTCGTTTGTAGAATACATAAAATAAATTCACATTGCCATATTTTTCCAGTATAAATGTCACGTTTTTATGGCGAGTAGGTACAACATGCGACAATGTTGAATGTAGAATGTGTCGAAGCAATTTATGCAGATTATTATTACGGCAATTTCGTGGACTGTTATCGTCGTACAAATTGATCTGCACACACAGACATAAAGCGGGCGTTGTGTCCAAACTACCCATTCGATTTAAGCTTAATTTTTCCCTAGCACTATTAATAATTTACACGGGATACCGCCAACGTTTGCGCCATATTACAGAGCATAAATTAATAATGTCGTTCGCTTGTTTAACTGCGAATCAGATGAGTTTTATTGACAATTTTGTTGGGAAAGAGCAATTTGCGGGATGACCGGCCAGCGTCACCGAGTGGTCACCAAATAGGGGAGTCATCTACGCGGGGGAGCGCGTTTTGGATTACGGGCAATTGTATTCATTACTTAGGCTCTTACACATATTAGTAGTTCATTTGAAACGTAGACATCCAGATATGTTTTGAAACGAACTTACCTTACACTTGAGATTTTAAAAAACTTGAAGTTTTTCGAACACATTTCACTTGAAATGGTCTTACTTTGGTTATGACAAGAAAAATTACAATTTGTAAGTTTTTAAAGGCATTGTGTTAAATTCTACAAAAGCAAAAGTTTTCATTAAATTAGTACTAATTTGAATCTATACCTTTAGTTTTAATAAGTAGCTACATGTGTAAAAAGGAAATGTCTCTAATATCTGTGAAATGATGTTATACATACCTACTATTAAAGTATTTTTCTTTAATCTCTAAAAATTATAATTTACCTAACATGTTTACAATTAAATGAACGTAATCTAAAAGTGATACGAATACGAGTATTTGAGATAACCCAATCCACATAAATAGATCGCATAGTGTACGCTTACCTCACCAAATTGACAGGCAATGCGAATGCAAATGTTTCTATAACATTAGTGTAACTCAATCCGCGCGCGACTGTACACAATTGCATTGGGGTTGCATTGAGAAGCTGCCACACCGCTATCATTGTGCAAACAGGGGCTTCTGTTACCGTTCTATACTCCTACATCTAGATCTACAACCTACACTAGGACTATATTGTCATTTACATTGCTAGATGAAAAGAAAACTACGAGTATAACTTTGTCATGCTGTCGTTACGTCATTGGCGTTTGTTTTGTCATGACGCTACGACGTAGATGTTAGTAGTATTTTAGTAATTAATTATTCCTCCTTTTGTTGTGATACTTGTGTGCTAGATATAGATAGGTATCCCAGACCAAAAATATATAGACTCAGTCTTCGGAACAAAGAAGCATATTAGGGCAAAATATAACGTTGATAGTAACGTTTCCTGGTAATTTTTCGGCAGACCGTGTAATATGTCAGATCGTAAAAAAAAAGAAAATAATGTACCTCACTTTTTTGTTCTGAACTCAAAGTATATTATATTGACAAAAAAACGAATTATAATCATTTGTATCAATATTTCGTACTCCTTTTTGAAATAGGGCGCGTATCTTAAGTGTTAGAGATTTGACGTAAGTTAACATCAAGAAACATATCCGTTTCCATGTAAAAAACTCCTGCAATGATAAATTGAACATCAAAATACATAGATACATATGCCTAGAAGTGTGATATAGTTAATAACCTAGAAGTTCGGGCTCCTACGATTCGTCGTCAATCCGTGGAATCCTATTACCACGTTTATATTCTATAGGATTATCAATAATTATACGACACGGATATAATATGGGTCATAAATACCACCTAACTTGTAGGTTTTCGTTCCTCACTTCATTAGCATTTTAGAAGCTTTGACCGTCTTTATGTAACAGGAGCTGTTACAGTCAAAGAAATCCATCATTTTATTAATCGACAAAAAACCTTTCGGTGTTCTGTGATTATTTTCTTTCCTATAAGTAGTTTGTTTCATCCCCTTGGTTTCCACATAATTTCCACTTCCTACTTCTACTTAAATTCCTAATTTATACTTTCAATTTTTATGTACCTTTAGAAAATCCTCTTCATATTAGACAACTTTTATTATGACACCATTATATTAACTAACAGTTTGTCTGACCCCTTGTAGTATCTCAGCAATAGCACCATCTATCAAGTCCAATCGTGGTTTTAAATCAGTCTTTGTTTGGCGATATTACATTGCCCACTGCAATTACCAGGACTTTGAAATGCTAAGTATCTGTAAAACCACCATTTTAGTAAGCAATGTATAAAGCTATCCTACAACTTTATGTTTGAATATTTCTTATCTCGTACGAGCAAAATCGTTGTCGCCTGAATTACCACAAGCTTTTGTTATCGTTCAATTTGATTCCGCCGCAGGCTCTTTATTATTTTAATGAGACTCAATTTTCAGGGATAATTGAATGTACGTCGCGCTGCTTCGATTATTATTTCATTGGAAACCTAGGCACAGGTTGTGATGCAGAGAATCGCCACAGACTAATTTACTAACAGGCCCCTAAATTGCTTTGTCCATTAGTTAAACGTTTCGGCGGCGAAGTTATATGAATACCTGTTTATATCGCCACAGACAAACTTAATGGGGTTTTAAATAAATTTCTGTTTTTATAATCAAAGCTAGTGACTTCCTTTTCATGATTTATGAATCAATGTTTTCTTCCCAGTCATTTAAGTAATCCTAGTCATTTAAGTAATCCTAGGTTCAATTACCGAGCCAGGAATTAGAAAGTTTGTCTATTCTTTTATTTTAGTGTGTGTTGTCCTTGGCACCTACTACACAGGAAATCTTATTATAGTGTTATTTGTTACATACTGTTTATTTCCTTTTAACGTATATTGGGTTAGAAACACAAAGAAATTCAAGCCACTAATAGTAAAAACGTCATTGATAAAGCTTGATAGGTTCCTAACTAATACTTTTTCGTAGCCTGATGGATACGTCTATCTAAGAACTAGGTCATGTCATTGTCCTCAAATTTAAGACTATAATTAATTTACTATTCATTATGATAGCTATCTAGTATGTAAGTTAGTATTTTTAGCTAGTCTTAATTATTACAGGGGCTTGAAAACTACTAAGCAATTATTATCTGTTATGGACAAAGTAATATTTATATTAACAGACTATATTAATAGTCATAAACTAATGTCTAGGTAAATACTCATTAATCAAGGAGAGCACTAATTTGAACCTCATAATTAAATAAACCTGGAATATACTCCACCTTGCTCTAAAAGATTGGAAAGAATAACGGTATTTAAAAGCTACTCGTCTTGTTATATTAACATGTGCTGCTTTCTATAATATGGTTTAACCTATGAACTTTTAAACAATGTTTTTTAAACGCATAGTATCCTCCCATATAATTACCAAGCGGAAGTTAGTCACTACGATCGATCATTTCTATAGACACAAGACAGGGTTTCATTAATTTTTAATTGTATGATAAATCATAGTATTGTCAACACTTTCAACTTGAACTTTATTTAAAAAAAGGCAACGATAAATGTTTATTCATATTAAATAGGTAACATATATGTGTTTAATAATCTCTAGCAGTTAAAAGACTTTGCAGTAATAACAAACAAATGCCTCCTTTTCATAAATTACCTCGGCATTTGTGAAAACTATCGATACAACTAAAATTCTATAACTAGTGTTTGTCCCCACAAATAAACAAGCGGGGACAGTCATAAAATGAATTAATTACGCGACTTTATTTCGTGCGTAATAGAGTAACGACCAACTAGTTTTGCTAGTAACAGTTGACTTAGTGCCGACGGCTTAATTAAAGGGGTGATTTGATTTGTGGACTGCAATTTCAAACAATTGATTCGATAATGTTACCAATTATTGGATGCATATTTTTACATACAAAACTTGTTAGGGTTATTGTTTAGTAGGTACGTATTTTAACATTGTTTTTTCTTTATATAACTCTTGTAATTATAATGTAATTTGTTGTTTATTTCTTAGTGATAGTAAAACTTTTGATTGGACATAATCTCTTGTAGACATTTCTTCAAGCATTAACAAATTGGTCCTACTAAGGGTATTGGATTCTCGTCTTA
This sequence comes from Lerema accius, assembly GCA_001278395.1. Taxonomy (NCBI): domain Eukaryota; kingdom Metazoa; phylum Arthropoda; class Insecta; order Lepidoptera; family Hesperiidae; genus Lerema; species Lerema accius. Next base: position 373,108 of record LGAG01028598.1, read on the forward strand.
AAGAAGCTGAAGTACTATAGAATATGGGAGAGTGACTAACCCTATAAGAAATTTACTATGCCACATAAACGTTGGCAATAAATTAACCTTAAACATGCCGGTCAAAAAATAATCTTCCAAATCTGTCCACATAAATTAGATGAAGTTGTTTAACGAAAAATAAACACGACAGAACGATTACCTCATTGTTTCAAGTCTGTTACGAAGAATACATAATTATTATCAACGAGCAAGAGTTCGTGATTGTTGAAAAATTCTTGATTTGTTACATTATTTACATTAGGCTATTCTTGTTTCGTATAAAAACATTTGTTTTGGTTTAGGCTTGACTGACGTGAGCATGTCAGTTGATTTGACTGATGGGACATTTATGACTAGTGCAGTGTCAGATTGGCCGTATTTTCAGTATTTATACGAAGTATTTTTGGTTAAAAAATACGAGATTATACTCGCGCGTCATTGTTTTAAAGTACATCTTCAGTTTGAAATAACGCCACACCGATTATATTGTACTGTAAAGCATATTAACTTAAAGGCAAGCTCACTTGGAAGATACGACAACGACGTAACAGTGCTACACACCTATTCTTCTACATTAGAATTTTCTAATTCATTGGTGCTATGAAGATCAGAAACACATAAAACACACATCTCCTACCTCACTGGGAATCAAACTTAGACTCCTTTGAACGGCAATCCGACATTTGATCCCTTATACCGTACAGCCTAGCTCGTGAAATGTTAACGTTAGTAAATAGAAGTTTGAGCTGGACAGTAAGAGTGCTAAGTGACCCAAAGCAGTGCCCCACAGCCGTGCCCCACGTGCTGTGGTTGACCGCAACCGCGGCACGCGTCGCCCGTGCCTCTCGTTTGACCTCACACAATTTACTACAATAACCTAATGGATTTCGATTGCATTGGTTTCAATCTTTCAATTATGAACTTTGATCAAACCTATTACTGGTATTGTTCGTTTTCATAACAGATACCTATCTATAACTATAAGAGCTTAACAAGTACTTACAATTATTATTAGTGATGGTAAAAATGTAAACGATAGTTACAAAAAGGAACATACATTGTGTAGTTTCTAATTGCACGTGAAACGTTGAAGTAATAGTCGGAATGCAAAAAGCAAACGCAAAAGTATGAGTACATAATTATAAATGAGCTAAAAGGTCATAATAATCTTAGACATCATGGCATATTGTGTTCGAGAGCCATTTAGGCACCGTTACCGGGAACAGAACCTGTGAATATAGTGAGAGCTTCAGTTTTGACAGCTCTCGTCGCGTGACTAGTTAGCTTATGTTTTTTGTTCGCACATAAAATTTTAAGTAAATTGATTAAACCTACTAACTTGGTTTTCCCTAGTGACAATGCTGGCTACACAAACCGCAGATTGAGTTTAATTTAAAATCCTTTTTTTCATTATCAAAATTTTAAATGCGTTTGATAATATTTTGGCATCGCTATTGATACGAAACATTTTTATTTCTAGTTTTAAAAGTGCTAAAAGTGCCAATTTTGATGTGTAAAATCTAACTGTTTAAAATACGGAAATTAAAAAGGTTCAATCTATTTATAATACCAGATAGGTATGTGTATAATATGCAAGTAGCTATACAGAACTGTTTCGTAGTTTAAACCCACCGTATTTGTTTTTACTGACGCGTGAAAAGAAAGACATACTTTCGTGTTAACACTACATTAGTTTAATTTGTTATATTTGTTGAAGATAACGCCACCTGGGAACGGAAGTTGGCCAAGTGACAGATGTCAACAACTCAGATAATGTTCTTTATTGAATTAAACCTACAGCCCTGGTTTTTTTTCTACAAACTTGCGATTGATATCTCGAAAGAGTTAGTTAGAGTTTAGAATCCATTGTTACTAATTTGTTCTTGTGATAATTATCAACTTCTTCCATCCATAGGCTATTAGGGCATCTACACCCTCATTTATTTCGCTCTTCAACTGTTTTTTACTCTTTAAAAATCACTGGAAACCTACTGTCCTTCCACGTAAGATCATCGATAAGTAATCTGTCCACCTTGTCAAAAGGAATCGTGAGCTTTTTCCAGGCGTGATCATGATTAAATATCATTTATTTCCACACTAGTTATTAGCCCTTCTGCCTAAGTGACTATCTCGAATTCTTTAACTAACTCTTACCTACCTACCCTACCTACATATGGTACAGATTTGATCTCGATCAGTGAAGGAACTATCAGTCTAAAATTAAAAGCGAGCGATCTCATAACCCGGATGTGGAACACAATACAATGATTCCCACATGCCTCCGACAAAACAAAACAACGTTTAAACATCTAAACGCTGAAACAACAAACTGATTACGCCATGATCATACTCTATTACGGTCTAAGTTATAAGCTTTATACGGTCTTAATAGCTCACTTCAAAACTACGTCTTATACAGTACGAATTGTATCGTAACTATTGCTGATAAATGGACTTTTCCTTAGAAAGCTGAAATTCGCATTGATTCACGTTAGAAAGATTTTTTTTATCCTTGTATCGCTAGTAGTTTATGAATTAGACTGAATTGTGAAAAGAGAACTGGTATTCTCACTCAGCGATCTAATATTTAATAGTTTTATGATGTATTATCAAAACAAATCTCGGCTAGTTACAGTGAGCCGGCAAGTACGTTTCGGCTGCAATTGATGTGAAACAAACAGTTTTGATATTTGAGTAAACTTTTAAGCAAATATAACTACGCTTAGATGTTTCTACAATTTTAACGTATGAGAAATAGTTATTGTTACTATTGAAACTAATTTTGTTTCGTCCAATATAAACATGATCAAAGTTGTGCTCGTATGTAAAATAATATTTTAAAATAAATAGGAATATTTATCAAACTAGCTCCTTTTTACTAAGAATTGGTGAAGTAAAGTTCTTGGATACATATCTTAAACAATATATACTCTGTGATGTAAAACCATGTAGCATTGATAACTAATACTAATAACGAATACTATTTATGTCAATACGAAATATTGCCGCTAGTAATTTGACTAACTTCCTATCACTTTGTTTACCGATTACTTTATTACTTTGATTACTTAAAAACAAAATTAACAACATTTCTTCAGTACTATAAACTATTGAAATAATAATTAAAAACGACCTAGCAACGTAACTCGTTTTTTACACAAAAGGAACCTCACAGTAACCATAATTAAAAACGTAACATCTTATCAACTCAGTTTAATCTAACACTACGATATTTGGTACATCGAAAACGTTCTAAAGTATCAAAACACTTCACTCACAGTAGTACAAACAGTAGCGGTCGATACAAAAGGACTTAACATGTTTTTTTATCATATTTTATTATGAACTTCTGCTCAGTATCCAGATGTTTCACTCTGATCAAACAAAGGATTTTTCAGATGTACTCCTACTTGCTGTGTGTCAGAATGTAACTATTACACTTATGATTTATGAATAACTTCTGTTTACTTTAAAGATCTCGTCAGTATTTTTAAACATCGATCTACGTCTGTTCTTTTATTACGAGTGGGTTTTGGATATCATCGGTTCATTTTTACGTGTTAATTAAAGTTAATAAATACTGTTATTATTACGTGGGTATAAGCTCTATTTTATAACATAGCTAACCTTTATCCTACCATTTAACTAACATATTTTTTTGTGTTAAAATGTGTTACGTTTACGAGTTTGTTAAAGCATTTAGATTGGTAATGTTACCGATACGTTGCCGTCAAAATAATGCTAAGGTCTTGTATTAAAGATTAAAAGAAAATAATTAATTGTTTAAAGAAGTCAGCAAAAAACTAAACTAAGTGTGTATACAATAAATACAATACAAATAATAATTCGCGAGGGATATTTGATGTGAAAACAATAAAAAAGTCATCATAAAAAGGGTAACAGTTCGCTTGTGGTTAGTATTGGTAAACGTGAGGATCATATTACTTGAAACAAATCGAGGGTTGATTACTTTTATTGCTCAACAGTTGGACATCCATAACACTAACCAATTTATCAATATAGATAATATATCTACAATCATATCCCACTAATGTTATAAATGTGAAAGTTTGCAAACATGTTTGGATGTTTGGATATTTGGATGTTTGTAAGTCCTTCACGCTCTAACCCTTGAACGGATTAAGCTGAAACTTGGCACACAGATAGTTTGCATCCAGGAATAGGACATAGGATAGATTGTATCCCAATTATAGGTTTCCTTGGGATAAATCCAATATATTTTTTAACTACTCTTCCGCGGGCGAAGCCACAGGCATCGTCTAGTTATCAATAAATATATCGTAATGCTGTCCAATGTCCTCTACAATGTAAGAAACGTCGGTATCTACAAAGTTTTGATTCTCATTTCTATGTGGTATTTGTCGACTATTTAAAATGCTTAACTCATTCATAATTCGTCAAACTGTTCTTTGTGTTGTAGAGCATGAAATGAAAAGGAACATACGCTGGAAAAATAACCTTTCTTCTGATAATATACATTCTAACATAGAATACAATCCTGAATAGGAATAAACTTAGTAAATGAACCCATATGCGGAACCCCACGGCATCGTGGCAGATCTCACCGTATATGTTAAATTACTTCCTAACTGGACGTCGACAGCTCGTGTTTTTATAATAACCTGTTTAACAATATCGTTTATTTTTGTTGGATGCCGACCGATCACATCCGGAACTTTATTCTGTTTCAAATCTTCACCATATTTGTTTACGTTATTCCCGATTTTTAATTAATATCTATACGGACTTACTTGCTTTACACGTGTAGATTTTTACGTGCCTATATTTAGGTTCCATACGGTTTATAATTTACTTAAAACAAAATGTATTTTAAGTGTATTTTATCTTTAAATGCATAATTGAGTAAGTATTTGTAGAATACAAAAGTAAAAATCAAAACTCATTCATCTTTCGAGTGATTTTTTAATGGTAGTCGATGAAACACATGCCATCTTTTTTTTCTTTTCGGAAATAGTTAAAAGCCGATGTGCTGGCACAAGTATGACTCGACAGTATTAGATGCCAGAATTAGCTAAAATTAATTTAGAAAGTAGGAAATGTGGCGCTTACCTGATAGCGTTATTTTTTTAGGGCGCATCTTTTTTTGTAAATGCGCCGGCGCGGCGGCCGTACCGGTAGCAAATGTTTTTTATTGTCAATGATGAACCGTAACACTATCTACGAAAACTATTAAATAGTACAAAGGACCAACATTTCCAAACTCAATAAAGTAAGGTCAGTTCCAATACACAACTTTTAATAGTCCCGGCGAATTTGTAAACAGTCAATATTTAATGGCGCCCGGAGAAAAAATATTTGACTTTTGATATTCGTTGCATGACTTTTAATTTTTTTATAGTTCTTCTGTTACTAGTAGAATATAACTACGTGATTAACTAACTTATTTAACGACATTTTAATACACTTTTGCATTTTATAATCAATTTATTTTTGACGTCCTTTTGAAGTAGAAGTGAAGGACTTGTAAAAAAAGTTTGTTACTAACTTGCCCTCAAGTTTTTTTACCAAGTATTACTCGATTATACGGATAATGGATTAAGGGAACGTCTTCTTTTCATACTTATATCATTCTTGAACACTAAACTTATACCAAAAATAAGCTTAATAATTTAGAAATATGCCTTATTCATAAATAAAACTTGATATGTGTGCGAAAACAAACTTCAAAAACACTAAACATCTAATTCAAAGCAGTTGTCACAAACTAAAATGCTCGAAATGTAATTACATATAATTTTTTTTATTAAACTTTGATGTGAAAGGTTTGCCTCGTGACGCAGGGGGCGCGCTACGCGGTCATTTGTCCAGAAATTGTATAATTTCACACAACAAAACAAATCTCCAATACATTCGCGTGAAAGGCCGTCCGAACCAACTGCCGTCAAAGAGTCCGAACAAAACATGCCAAACGCAACATTCACCACCGATTCTACCATCGAATACCAAAGTGAAAAGCATAGACAAAGGGAAATCGTTTTGTTCTATGTTTTTTTCCATCCATCCCCAACTCTTTTTCACTTTTCGCTTTAAATCCGTCACATATTTATAAAAGCTAACATGAGAGATGTTTGATTTAATAAAATCCTTAACGAGTTTAAGGAATGCGTAAAAGGGAATTTCATAACGACGAGAGAAATGAAATAAGACGCTAATATGTCTGGCGCTATTACCAGCCTAACAATAGGGCTCCACAAAGGAAAATTGTAAGATGGCTCTTCGGAGACAGAGATAAAGTTACATTGATAATAATTTCTGTCCCCGACAGACAGATTTGGGCTTAATATTTCATAATGCGTGGATTGATATACTATATGAAAATCTACATACTGGATACGTATCTGAATTTGATGAAGCTTTGTTTCTATAATTTTCCTAAACTTTTCTCTAATAATATTTGCTCCAATGTATAAATACTACCATAACGACCAAATTTTAATGATAATTCTTTATGCCATAGATGCTATTGATAATTGACAAAAAAAACGCGTTTAGACCGAGTAAAGTAAAATTAAAATTCGTCACCTAGGAATCGAACCTAGACACATTGAATGGTAGTCCATAATAGTAACCACTACGCCATTCGGTTCATACATTCACATCTATAGGAAATACAAAAATTACAGACACCAATAGAAACCGCGGTTGCGAAGCTACTGCGAACATTGATAAAGAAAGGTTATTTACCTTCAATACGCTAACAGCAATAAGGAAGCCAGCATCACAAGTTAATTCTAAACGAATAAAACAAAACGGATCGCCTCTTTCTGAGAATGACGTCTCTTTCTCCGGAGCACTCATCGAGTTTCCTTTGTAATTAAATATTGAAATTAAGAAATGAACAGCCGCTAATTACAAGAGCTTGTCCCTCGGGGGCTGATTATGTTGCCCCCGCAGAAGGGATGTTTGGGGTTGTTACTCTGTTATAATATTTCATTTCAATTTATTATGAGTTACAATTGTTTCTTGTATTTGCTTTTGTAATTGTTAAAGAAGTTATTGATGTAAATTCAAATTCAATATCATTTATTCATGTAGGTGTCAATGATACACTTATGCATGTTAGTTTTGTTTTAATCTACCCCTGTTTCGTAAAGGTGCTTTATTATGGAGGAGGAGAAAGGGGAAAGAAACTCCCCATATATCTAATAGGTTACCTGATTTATAATGTGAAAGTAACTTACTTTGCAATATATTACTAAATATTTTATATATTAGTATTATATTAATAATTCCAAGTCTGTAAATGGATTCCTCTTACATATAATATAGTTTTTGACAAATCGCGATTTTACAGGAAAGCGATTAAAAATTCTGGAAAGACTGATGCGTCAAACTTAGAGGATTAAACAGATTAAAATAAGGTGATCAAAAAAAAAGTAAAACCACACCACTCTCTGGTGGGTTACTATTAATGCATTTAAATATTTAATTTTTAAACTATTCAATAAAGTCACATTATGCACTTGTCAACTTAGACTCAAGTAACACGCTGTCATGATAATAATCTTTTAATGTTACATGAAAATGAATAATGTTTAAAATTTGGTAATGTGTATGAAGGTAATAAAAAAGAAACGTAGTGATCATAGTAGCAACATAAATTCGGTGTTTGGACATTTCAATTATCCGAACCACGTGGCGTGCGCCTAGTTCGTGCCAACATCAATAAAAATTAGAAAAAGAACGAAAAATAAAGCACATGCTATTGTATTCCTTTTTTTATTTATTACAACAGTAGCAGACGTTCTGCTGTGACACTTTATATCTCAACTATACTATGTACCTATACCGAATAAGTTTTGTCATGAGTACATTTTTAATTCGTCATTTTTAATTACTTTTCGGATCATTGTTAAATTTTCTTGCACATAAACCTTTTACTTACAAAGCGAAACAAGACAAAGTAGATCTAAATTAGTTACGCCGTTCTCTGGCAGTATCTTTTAGGACCATAAGACCTTTTAGAACAACATGATTGTATTATTACATACAAAAATAACAATTCTGTAAACAAAAACTTACTAACTTTTTTGAATTAGGTAGGTACCATGAGTAAAGTGTATATCGAATTATTCATGATCACCTTTGATGAATAGACGGTTTTGACAAAATAATTAATCAAAACATTTAACTTATTTCCCATCGTGTTAGCTCAATGTTAGTATACGAATGGTATAAAATTAGAACAATAAGAGTGTAACCGTTCTGAGTATTCGAGAGATAAAAGCATTCATAATAACATTTCTTTATCACGCGCCGATCAGATTGAAGATGGAGTGGTCTCAGATCTTAAATACCTTCGGAATGTCTTTATTAACTGTCAACGAATCAAGCGAAGCTCGGGAGTTGTTTAATACCCTATCAGACAAACGTAATTAGTTTTGTAAATATAATGCCTCCAAGAAATTGAAACATACCGGCTACCTGACGAAATGACTTGCTTTATCAATATGATTTCATTGTACTCTAAACGCGTAGACATGTGGCTTATATTCAACCGATATTAGATGGCTACTGATCATATTAAATGATAGGATTTTTTGCATTAAGTTCTATTGTTTCGTGTCGATTAAATCAAATATGTTGTAGGTTCTTTTACAGTTATTGTAAATAGAACTTGGAGAAGCTCGATGTAAATTAACGTAACGTTAGAAACAGAAACTTGATATAAAAATTAAAATTGCATCATTGTTTACAGTTATCGTAGGAAGTAATGAAAATAATGTATTTAAATACAGCCGACTGTTATTAGGGCCAAGTTTTGTCTATTCTCGTACCCCTGAGACAGGTGGGGGGCATTAAGAACAATATCTCGGCTCCATCTGAACACGATATAATTGCGGGGAAACATTACACTCGCTAAACTTTTCCTCCCCAAGCATTTTTTTTTAATTTTTATTTTTACGACATGCTTAAACGCGGCTTTGCTTTCACTTTTTATTGTTACTGTCTTTGTACCCTAATTTTTGGCTTCAATTAAACTTTTGTTTTGCTGTTTTATTAAAACATTACTTTGATGACGCCGAGTGTACGGCTAATACGGCTGACGTTTTGACTTTTGTTTTTATTCGCGTAGTTTATTACGAGCCTTACTGTCCACGATGGCGTAGCTTCAGCGAGACTAGCTTCATTATACTCTTAGGATACGTCTACTTGAAGCTTCCACACTAAACTATGAAGCTATGTCCGTGAATTAGGAACATACGCTCATAGTTTTGTATGTAAGCTGCACGCATACGTACCCTAGAGTATAAACTCCCTGAAGCTAAGCTGCAAAGGATATTAGGCCTTTGGTAGATAAAGTAACAAATCAATAACGAAGGTGTCTCTTCTTTCTCAGGTACTTCTCAAGGTGAATAGGTGTTATGTCTAGTCGAGGAAATTCCACCTCGCTTCAACCGGAACTCATAGTAATATAGAACAACGTTTTTATAACCGAAATCATTTATCATGTTTGTACTGAACCCAAGACAAACTGCTACTGCGTTTGAGTGTACCGAAGATAAGATAGTGGAGTTTGTTTTACCTTGTCTACCGATTCGTGGACCATTTTTAAGACAGTGCTCCATTGTTTGGTGTTCGTTGAGACTCATTTCCGAGGATATAATGTAATTTAACGTAACTTAATTAACCTAATCGATGCATTCATTTATTGTTATGATTCGTAAATTAAAACGTCGGAGACTTTTTATTGAAAGCTTATGTACTTATTAGACTTATTTCGCATTAATATTTTTTGTCAAAAAAACTACTTAAAATCATCAATCAATAATTTTAACGTCTATCTAATACTAATAAGCTTACGGTAATCCAAATTTAAATTAGACAAATTTTCTTAACTTGAATGGAAATATCTGACATTCTTACTCGTAAATGCACACTCTAAGCAATTAGATAAAACTTCAAAGTAGTGGAAGTAGGCATTAAGTACATGCATAAAGTCGATATAAATCTTATTACACTTCTAATCTGCATGTTCCTTATCAAAACAAGTTATGCAGCGCAAACATTTCGTAGGAGTGTAATGCGTAATTGGAAATTCGTTGTTTTTGGTTAATATTACAGCCAGCTAATTTACAATATACCTAGTTACATTCGGTGGTCGAAATTTGACCATATCTCTACGCTCTAGATCTTTCGATAGGATCAGTATTATGGATTACGTTACAGCGTCATTTATTCATTTAAGAAAACAATCTACTTTTGACGCCATTTAGAGAACTGATAGGACAACACAATTTTGAGTAAAACTAAGAAGAGTGTTTAATTTTCTAGATTAAAATTAAGCATGTGTAAGTTAATTTTTGAGTACATCTTTTCTACATTTATAAAGTCTAATTATGCTAAATCTCAAACTCCTACATACTGGCATTATTCTTAGAACGAAAAGTGGAACCCTACACGTATTAACTTAGTACGTATTACAATTTAGATATATTTTTGGACAAAGGGCCGATCGAAGCAGGTTGTAACGTGTAAACATTCCCATACGAGTTCAGTAAATGTAAATAGTCGCGCCTGAAAAGAACAAAAATATATTAACAGATTATGACTATTATACTCTTGATCGCCTGTCAGCAACTCGTATTTGGTCGTTTTTTAAGTTACGCGCCAAGGAAGGATGTTTATGCCGCGTGAATGTTTTGATTTAGTGTCAGTAATTGGTAGTAAGTGTGAACACGTCCACTAAACTCAAGAATAGTAACACAAATATAATAACAGAGACTGTGCCGGCTTCGGTAGTCTATTCATAGTGTGCGGAGATAGAGCTCTGTTGTTACCGGCTCCTTTTCAAGATTATAAGTACATATCTTTGTTGATCTTTGGCGATTAACACACAGATACTCTTATGTTATTGTTATTAGGAACTGATTTTATTATCAGTGTAACGAATTAAGTAACGTAGGTACTATTTTGTACTACAAATCATTTATTCATATGGGTATCATCGATATGCTTTTACACGTAATTTTTTTAATCAACTCACATTTCGTGGAGGTTCCTTGACAAAGATGATCTAAAAGACATTAAAATATCTGGATACTTAAATGAGTTTGAAACTTTAAATGTATTAAACTGACTTGATTTGATATCTGTAAATATAGAGAGTCATTCTGTTTATGCAATGAAAATGTTCCTCCGGTACACAACGAACACAGTAGTTGTTTGTCAAACTATCTATCAAGGGTAGATCTGTCAGAAATATCTGGGGATTCCTTTGTGGGTGCTATTTGATCAGTGACACGGGTGCCGGGGTGCCGGGGCGCCCGCTGGTGAGTGATGAATATTGCCTAGCAAATATAACAAAAAGCAAAACTATCGGCGGTGTTAGTTTCACGGGTAGGGTTGAACGGAAAACTGCCTATAAGAGTAATGCGATTTATGTTTGGTTTCGCTATTGTGACGAAGTTAATAATACCCATTGTGGGAAATTATAAAAGGAGGGATACAGACAACATTATGTTAAATTTGACGTAGGTTAAAGGTTTACTAAATGTGGTTATTTCTATGTCTAAGGAAATTTAAAGGACAGTAAAAATTTTAAGCGCTTTTTTCAGACGAAAACTTTTTTGAATTATGGTCGTATTTTAATATGAGCTCCTTTGATTCTTACGCTTCTCAAGTAATTTTGAATCATTTTAATATTATCACTCATCAATCGAGTAAAAATTTCGATTTTATAAAACGAACAGTATAAGTCTACATGCTCAATTGTCGTTAACTTGTTTGCGTACGTGTTTGTCTTTTAACTTCGCACTGAGCATAAATCGATTTGGAAATCGTTGAGTAATAAATCGAACGCTTTTTAATGGCAGTTTATCGGAGTGAGCTTTGCGGTATTCAGATTACGATGTGGACTAAGTGGCGGCAGGGAGTGGCGCGCCGACTCGGCTCGACTTGGTGCGGCACTGCGGCACGCGCTCCTTATCTAACTTCGCTCGACACTTTCAATATTCGACTTCGTCGCCGCGCTTTTGTTTCTTTTACCTTTTTACGCTCCCGACTGTACACTAAATATAGAATGCACACTAAAATCATGTCCATTATGATCGTTTCATAGATTCAGTGTTTACGTTCGAAATTTTATGTTAGAGCAATAAATCAGTGCAGCGGTCGCCTAATTAAAAAGACAATATCCGGCTGCGTTATGGTTTGGAGGGAAATAGACGTTTGGGTAAATAAATATTTACGTGTGATTCTTTGACCGTAACTAAAAATTAGTTAAATTTTTTATATTTTTTATTTTTATTTGTTACGCCTCGATCTCAAGTCATAAGTCGCAGTCAAGGTAAGAAGAGTTATTATATCAAAGGTGTCTAACAAATCGCCCCCTCTTCCAGCTCTTAGATATCGCTCCCATTAAGATTTTGCTACAGTGTAGAAGATACTGTTAGTCGATTAGTAGTAAAATAGTTACTAACATCGCTTTGTTAATACAAAGATGATTAAAAAAAACAAACATTTTGTTAACTTTCTCGTCATAAATCGCATTAGTATCAAATATCATAATTGTTACCAATAAATTACATTCTTAACTAAAACGACATATTCGAAACTGTCAGTGCGACGTTTATTTCAAAGAACACATTGGTCAAAGCAAAAAATGATTGCAATCGAACACAGCGCCCCCTGCCAGCCGTATCTAACCGAAAACGAGTGTCACCGCAATCTAAGCTAATGGAGTGTCTCATAATGACGGTTGCTGACATAAAAATAAATAGGCGAGACTCAGTTTCTGCGTAAGCCGATACTATGATAACAGCATCGCTCCCCCGATAATTGCCGAACTTGCAAGCCTCTGGTGGCCTGCTAGTAATGTACTGCGGATTAGTAGCCACCACTGTAATTCATCTGCCGCGAAAATAGTCGCTTTTTCTGTTCTTTTTTCGGCTGGAATTAGGGACGTGTGTTAAATTACTTGTGGATTGCGGTATGACTGATTTTAATGTTTTACTGTGACATAAAAAATATAAAGAACGATTAGAGTGAGTAGTATTTTTTATGATAGGTAGTATCATTGTAGTTAATAACGATTACCAGACGTTACTGATATCATTAAGAAATAATAAATTAGTGAAATCTAAAGGTAGGTTTCTGATTTCGTATCAGCCTAGAAAGCTTAGGTGGTTTTAGATACTGCATTGTGGTTAATTATGCTTGTAGTATTTAATATTCGCTAATAGTTATTTAATATAAAACTATCATAATTTAAATACAAAGATAGAGTTTAGGTGAATTTTCTTTTATTTTATTTTAAACTCGTTAAAATACAACATATAGGTATGATTACCTATGTATATAGGTATTGTTTATTAGAATCAGTAACAGTATCTTGCATGTAATATAGTTAGAAAATTTATTTATAAATTGTAAAAAAAATCAGCCGTTAATTGAAATTTTTTAACGATTAATTATATGAAAATAACTATAAATGATTTGTATTTATTGTGTGCTTCATAAACATCAAAAAATAAATATGATTTCAAGTTTATGCTTTGACCTATATTCTGGTTAGGGATATTTATTAGAAGGAGAATAATGTAGGTGTATTATTCATATATGCGAAATTATCAAAATATTATAATTATAATTCTTGTTTAATTGTCCTAGAATAACTGTACCTTCTGATAAACCTTTCCATTAATAGGTTAACTTTAGTACATTATTTTACAATAATACAGGAACGTACGTACAGTTTCGTAGCGAAAAAGTGCATAACGCTAAATTTTGTTTAAAATTATATGTTACAAATACATTTATAATTGAATTTAAAGCCTACATCACACACCACACGTTTTATGAATAGGCACACACAGAGAGAAAACATAGTTGATAGACAGTTGATGTTTTCCAACAAGGTGTATGAAACTAGTCTATGATACATGATTTAACATAAAAAGTTACGGTCAAATTTCGACTAAATTGAGGGTCTAGTAAAAATAAATTGCGTAGCAAAGCTAGCACTTGGTCAGTGCGAGGCTTAGCGACAAAGATTTAGGTGACACAGTTATTGGTTTCGAGGAAATACTGTATTAGTTGGTCATAAATCAGGGATGGGAAAACAATAAGCGTGAAATGGTGGAAACTGCGGACGATGTCTCGGGGATTACATCTTGGGGGCGGGAAATAAATAAAAATAAATCTAAACTCACCCTAACGCGACAACTTGATTTATTGTCTACATCCTGAAAAGGAACTGCAGCAGCTCGTGAATCTTTTGGATTGTACTTTAATTGATATTAATTTAATAACACAGAAAAATTTAATTTCGAAAAAAAAAATTTTTTTTTGATTTTTTAAGGGTTCCCAAACAAGTTAATGTCAAGGTTTAAACTATAAAGAAGTTTTTATGAGTAATGTAATGTCGGTTTGAGAGTTTGAGTTTTGCCATAGTTATTGTCGACATGGAGAAAAATTAAATATATCTTAGATTATTATGTTGCAAACACGATTTTCGAAAATAGAACAAAACGCACGCTACTAAACTTTTCATACACAGACATGTCAGATGGAGATTGACAGATAGTTGACGTTTACATTGACATCTTGCAGACAGCTTCCTAAGCTTCCAGATACCTCAATAAGTTTATAGTCTATTGTTTTGAAACCATGAATAATGGTCCGATTTTTGATATCCTCCAATACAAACAAAAGTACTGAATACATTAAAATATACTATCGTAATAGAGAAAGATAGTTATAAGTTATTAATTTATTGGGTTAGTCTCTACTTTACGAGTACGGTTTTCATCAATACGAATTTGTCATTTCCTCATCAATAAAAAATATGGAAACAAGATTACGCTTAGCTTGCAAAATAAAAATGTTATTTCAATGAACAGGATACCATTAATTTCAGATAAAATTGAACTCTGAATGGATAAAAAAGATATTATAAAGTCAAGTTTTAATAAAATTATAAAATTTTATATTCTTAACAAGATTTTTTCTCGAGTTTAATCATCTGATGATAAGTAACGTAGTTGTGGGTGGTAAATATTTTAAAATATTTTTTTTTTATTTAGAGCTGCATTATTTGGTGCATGATTAGTACAGTAGAAATATGTTTTGTTATCCCTTGCTTATTCATATACACGATTATACCTACTAAAATTATAATTTACTGTGTTTTGTCAATAGCTGCGAAACAAAGTAATTGCCCACCTGATGTAAAATGATCACAAACGCCTATTGCCAACTGAACGCTAGCGACATCTCTATTTAGTTTCCCGCCAATCACATTTACTATTACAAATTGGTATTTTCATCATTTTAACGACACTACAATAACAGGGAAAATACCGGAAGTGAGTCGTATTAAATTGTCGTGGACAATACTGTTTTACAAATCCGTTTTTCAAATGCAGAACCATCTATTGTTGTAGAAAATTGACAGATATTCAGACTATGAAAATATACAATGTCAACAGGAACTTTAAGATAGAATTATAACTGTCCCACTGTTGGACTCGGTTCTCATTTCACAGCGAATGGAAAGTCATGGTCTATCACACTAAGTCATGATTGCAGCATCTGGGAGTATATTTTATAGTCTATATTTTGTATTATTTCTAAAACAAAAACTTAAATTTCCAAACCAGTTTTTGTGAATGTTTAAGCATATATTTTTTGATATTGAAGTGATGAAATTACAACCATTATTGGAAAATGGGAAAAACATGAAAATATGTAATTTCAAGCAAAAGTATTTCACAAACCTGCTTGCTAAATAGGACAAGTTGAAAACGTGTACAAAAATAAATATTACAAATGATAGGTACTTTCCTTGCATTTTAAATTCATAAAAAACAATTGACAGTCCGCGTCTCTCGTAGGATGGAACCTTTTTCGTGGATCGCTAGAGTATAAAATCCGCTTAAAAATATAATACACGAGAGTTTGGCAAGTTCCTCGTACCAGTTGGCTTTAAAAAAAATTACTGTACATGTATATAATTATGAGTTTGACAAGTTCCTTGTACTAGTGGCTTCCCCCAGCGTCTCCCGTAGGCTAAGTGGAGGGTCATAAACGGCAGTAACGTGCTACTATGTCCGCAGCTCCAGACCGGGCCGACCACCAAAGAGGGCATCGGGAGTGGGCCTGTCGCTAGCCGCCACGCAGTTCCCGGGACACCCCTTCAAGAAACACCGCCTTGAGAACGGCGACTACTCCCCCTATGAGAATGGACATATGAGTGGTGAGTGTCGCATGTTTAGTTTACTCATAATATTACTAAGGTTTTTTGGCGTCATCTGAGTTTTGAACCCAGGATCTCCCGTTCGAGAGACCAACTTTGAAATCCCACGGCACGCAACTTTAATTTAAAAAGTTATATGCGTATTAGATAGATACTAATTATCACTTGCTACGGTGAAGGAAAACATGAGGAAACTTGCAGACCTGAGAGTTCTCCATAAATTTGTCAAAGGTGTGTGAAGTCTGCCAATCCTCACTTGGCTCACTTGGTTCCTAAAGCTAAGGTCATAACTATGGACTTCATAAACTGATGGATGAATAAAATCGTTATTGATTAACCCTAAACTAGTTACTGGAATAAGATTCGGATCGCTAAAGGAATTTTACGGATAAAAAAATTCTAATTTCTTCGAAATAAAAAAGATCGTCGATACAGGTTATTAGTTGTTAATAATTAGGTTTTTGCCAAAACATGTATAAATTTCGCAATAAATCAAAAGCATCGGAATGATGACACGTGATAACATCACACGGCCGGGACCGAGCCCGGATAGGCGCCGGATATGAACCCGGCGCTCGGGAGGTATGTCTGCTCATTTCGTATACAAATTACACAAATACAAAATTATCCCAACACAAACGGAGAAAAGGGAATGAAGTGATTAAATAGAGCTCAGCAAGACGGCTGGCAATCAATCATTTTTGTCGCTTAGGCCTTTGTTGATTATTTTGTTGTCGTCTCGTTCGCACCCGTTAGTTACGTAGGTATCTGTTGTCTCGCTCTAACGTGAAGTGTCGTACCAGACAAGGGAGCAATTACATTCGTGATCTTGCATAAGCGACACTTGCTTATCGCGCAGCCGCATTTGACTTTGAGTGTAGTTTGTTCGCTTTTTTCCCCTAAATTTGCAATTCGAAACACTCTCGTAAGTGAAAAAGGTGCTGTATTATTTCCCCAGTTACATTTCTTTTTTTACTTCAAATTGGCAACGTTGTAATGAACGTAGTAATTGTTAATAACTATTATCGTAATTGTCTGCATTTATAATTATGCTTTATTACTTTCACACGATGAGGCAAGAAATGACGTAAAGAAATAAGGAAATGCCAATTATTAATTAATAATTGGGATAAAAACACTTAAAGTTGTGTATCTACAGCTACACTAACTCGATGTAAATAAGTTACTCCTAATTAAAAAGTTTAAATGGTTTTTATTGGATTGTTAACTGGTAGAATAGTAAAGTTTATCAATGAATATCAACACCGATATGAAAACGTATTACTGATTAGATGAGAGGGGGGGGACATTTTCACAGCGAGATAATATGATAGGAAAACATCCGAAGCAGAATATAATCCTTGTGGAGGTTGAGAAATGAGTCGAATAGGAATATGAAATGCGCGGAAGGGCCGCGGCAGCACTCAAAGGGTTGATGCTCGTTTTGTTTAACGTTACTATTCTGATTGACGGCGGATTATCTTATAAGATTAGACATTTTTTATTTAAGAAAACGGTAAAACGTTAATTAGTTACTGAAGTTTTACATATGCAGTATTTTAATATGTATTCGTCTATTTTTCTCTCACTTTTTAGGACTAAAAATTTACCCACTTCCCTTTAAATATTAGTTGCATCAGTACTTTAGACTATCGTTAAACTATTGAATTAAAAACTAAGCAATATAGAAAACACAGTCGTGTGCAAAATACTTGTATAAATTCCAAACCCTACGAGTAATTATTCGGTCGGTCGTGCGTCGCTAGAGTATTATATTTTCCGGCGACAACCCTATTATTTGGGAAACCGGTATGAAAATGATGTGTTGATAATAATTAAAGGTTTGATACTGTGTCGCAGCGAGTCGGATGTTATACGGGGGGATAATGTAAGGCATTATAACATTACTGGCAGGGGTATAAAGCTTTACGTTCTGATTGAATTCTGCGACTGAAATTAAGTAAGGATTTGCCTGTTTATGTTAAGGGTAGGGGATGTGATGGATCAGTCAATTTACGAGTCGTTTCTGTTCACGCTTTTGTTCTTGTGTTAGCGAATCATGAGGTTGGTTGTTTGAACGTGTCTCGGCGCGGATTTGAGAGGGCTGATTGAGTAAAATAATAAGTATTGTTTCCTATTTTGACACACTATATCATTGTATGCAATACTTAGGATTTTTCTTAAGATTCAGTTTTTTAAACAGAGACGAATGTTTCCTTCCGTAACTTAGAACATCTTCATCAATAAGATACTGTAATCAACGCGTAAAAAACTTCGCACCAACACTGCTATTACCACTTAAACTTTTTACCAGATAACGTTATTAACCATTTATCGAATTATAAAAAGTAATTTACTCGTCTTTCACAATCAGTGAATAGAAAGCTTATCGTTTTTGTCGACCGTACATACATTAAACGGCCGATAAACAGTACAGTCGGCAATCATAACAATTTCTTGCTGAACACAGCTGCGTTTACAATTTTAATGGCTAAAACATTCACTAGCAATTGCGGGCAATCAAACAAATTACCGATGTGCCTTATAAGGAAATCGTAACAATCATCGCGGTGGCACAATAATTAAACGCCGAAGTGGTGCGGAACGTTAGAAAAAAGTTTATATGAATGATGGTGAAGAGAATTCACGTGTGATTTCCACATTACAATGTATGATACAGTATAATGCCGTTAGGTCTACGTAGTGCCGCGCCGGTACTAACCACCCGAGCTGTTTGAACGTATATAATTGACGAGCTAGCAGATCACTTTTTAGTTCTGTTGCTGTTAATGTCGAGCTCATAACACATTATTAAATTGATGTTGCTTCATGACTGATCTGACAGTAAGTAACTAGATTTAAAGGAGTATTTGAATAGGTTTAACCACGTAATAAATGCTTCTACTAATACAATTCCTTTTGCACTCACAATTCAGATCTGACGAAATAGTGCAAAACGTAAGCAACAAATGTAAAATATTTTTATATCATCGATACGATGATTAAATAGGTGACGCGAAAAGGACTTTAAAATTTAACATCTTGCGTGGAACGTTGTCAAAACATAATTGAATAGTGAAGGGATAATTGCATGTTTAGTGATCGAAGGAACCTATTGTGATGCAGCTGTGGCCTTTGGAACGACCTATTATAAACCTTATGTTGATTACAATAAGGAATAGGATTAAAAATTAAAAATAGTTTAAGACATTACTTAACTTAGCAAAGTAGAGTGTAAGAAAATAATATCACTAAAGGCTTGACAGATGCGTAATCGACCAAATAGATAGAAGAGAGTTTATGTTAACAAATACAAGGAACAATTTAGTAGTATTTACAATTACCTACTAACAGGATGGTTGCATTCTCATTGTCAGTTATTACTAACACGACCTACTAACCTACTAACAGTAGTCCTTTACTTCTTATATATTCATAGGCGGTAGGAGGTAATGGCACTGTAAACTTGTAAGCTATTTTAATTACACAAAAGTCTGTACATAAAGTGAGAATACGTAACTTTAGGCATTTTTATAGAGATAGGCATTTTTAACAATACTTCCTTTGAGTTACTGCATAAATTAAGAACCCTTTAACGAACGAATCATTTAGCATTACAAGTTCCAAGTCCCGTTCACCTGCTGATAGACGTCTTTACAAAGTCACCCAGTCCCTTATTACGGACCGATACATGGGAATATCGGCATTCAATTATGAGCCATTTTGAAGATAATATCAATTTATTACTAAAGTTTGTCTTCCATAAAAATAATTGGATTAAAAATATGTCCGAGAAATATAAAGCATGAGTTGAAGCAATAATGAAATTTTTACACCTTCGAGTTAAGTATATCTATGTAATAAGCCATTTATAATTCTATTTCTTGCTCATCTGATACATAAATTATATTGGTTTGTGTATGTGTGGGTGGCTCGTTATGCTATTTGTGTTGTCATTGCGGCTCTGTATTGCATAAGTCGTAATTGAGTGATCTTTTTGTGCAGTTAACAGAATCAATTGCAATAATGCCAGGAACCAGTAACCCCAAGAAAGATACAGTTAACATCGTACTATTTATATTACATTGTAATGTTGGACATAATATGCTTTAACATAAATTATAAATTTGATGCACAGACCAAAAAATATATAGACGCAGTCTTCGGAACAAAGAAACATAGTAGAGAAAAACAACGTTAATAATAAATGATAACGTTTCCCGATATATTTCTCGGCAGACCGTGCTGACATAATGTCAAATCGTAAAAAAAAAGAAAAAATACGTCACTTTTTTGTTTTGAATACTGAGTCCATTATATTTTTTGGTCTGAGATTTCATAAATAATAAGTTTTCTTTAATAACTTAACAGCAGATCTATCGTAAAAAACAAATTGTACCTAAAAAAGTATGTTGAAATTCACTACCGGCCAATAACAATGAATTAAAATTAATTATTTCGTAGGACAATACATGAAACAGTGGAGCAGTATTCAAGGAATGCAAATAACAGAACAAGTGGTAGCTAGTAGGTCGTTTGCTCCACTCTCTTTATATATCGACCCCAGTGATTCGAATTCCGCACATTTGAATCGAGCACGAATAAGTAAGTGAATTATGCTTCGCTATGTGACAAATGCCTTTGAACGCATTCATATGTTCGGTAGATTGGTAGAACTGTACGGGTGTAGGTAGAAATTGATTTAAAACAACCAATTATGAAATATGACTCAAAACTAATTATGGTTTATTGCTAGTATTTTTTGTTTTCAAGAAATTCAATTCTTGGTATCACGCAGCAAGATATATTGTGGTCACATTAAATGAATATAAATCAACATTATAATAAAAAACAGCAACAATTTCATCACTATTTGGCGTGTGACAAATTTAAACTTAGATTATTTTTATCGTCCCCACTTAATACATAATAATAGACGTCGTAGCAAATATCCAGTGCTCGGCGCAATTCCCATAGTTTATTTTGCGGTGTGCAACGAGGTTTACAATTAAAATGTTGTTTTCCTAGCCATTTACGACATTACTCACACCTAGAAGTCATCATGGCACATTCATTTTGTTTTTTGCGCGGGTAAAAGCATAACGAAGGAATTTCTTTTAATTAGCAACACCGCGCATTTGAATGTCGGCGCTGGCAACATTTCTCAGATGCTTAATTGTTGTAAACTGCCGTTTTTATTGTTGCATTGCAATTCATTGTTGATTTATGACACCTGATACGAGTTTTATACGTTTTCAATAATTATGCTTTGTAGGTACTCAATACTCACCTTAAGTTTATATACATGACTTTTATATTGACAAGTTTTTGGCCATGATGTAATTACAACATGATACATCTCTTATTACAACAGGTATACGCGGATTATATTAATAATTAATTTAGGAGAAGTTATTCAAGAAGGGTAAGTACAGTTTAGATAAATAATAGTATTAAAAACAAAGACGCATAGAAATTAACAGTTCTACAACCATCCATAGATGAGATAATTCATAATATTTTATTACATAATGATACGTCGATGGTCTTTTCATCATTAGATAACGATTGATTTATTTGCCACCGGCTCAGAACCATTGTGACAAGTCATACATCATTTCAACCTGTTATCACCGCCACGACCTTATTACCTCGCGGTAACTGCTCTTGCATTTACATACTAAAACGATTTTTGTTTCGACCGATCGAGTTGGTAAAAATTACACGTTTTTTCATACGACAGACCCTCGGCAATTGAACCGCGACACTTAATAGCCGTATTAATTCATTGAGGAAATACGTTATTGGTCAAACGACAGCGATAAATATGACGATTATTAACATTATATATCATCGTTCAAGGCTATCAACGACTTAAAATATAGCAGATTACAAAGATATGAAACAGCTTTTGTGTTAGTTAAAATTATTTGCATAACCTAATTTTGAAATTGCAAGCCTAGTTTTACTGATTAATTGTAAGCAACTGAATTAATTATTTGTGCAGATAATCGTAAATAGTAATTGTATTGACGTTTACCAAATTTAAATCATCACATTTAAAAAAGTCTGCACCTGTAAAATGATGAGTATGACTAAGTTACGTTAAGTTACTTATGTTTTATAAAACAAATACTTAAAAAAAATATTGGACTAGTTTGTAGTTCCGGTCGGGTTTGTAGTCACTGAACCAATTTTTATAGTTCTAAGATAGCTTAGATAGCAAACGAGCTGACAGTGCCACCAACTTCTGCCGCCCATGGACATAGTAACAAACTTCGAAAAGGACTAAGAGGGAACTGTTTGTTGATTATTAGGTCCTTTAAAAATAATTTTTTATCAAAGTTAATCTATTTTTTTGGGCATATTTTTTTATTTTGCATATCCAATCAGTATTATTTCGTGTCACTATTTTTGGATATGTATCAAATATGTAAGTTACTGAACACAGTACGAACGGTAGCAGCTGCCATCAAAACCACCGCCAGATAATCTCTCTTTTGTGCAATATTAATAAAAATATGGATCGATATTTCAGTTTCGATAGTTATGATGTAACAATAGCAATGGTTCCATTGTGAGAGGTTACGGATGAGTTAGTTTCAACAAGTTCTAGGTCGAGGATTGAGTTCATTCGACTTGTCTGCTCCATTGTGGCACATTCAAAGATTTTATTTAATTGTATTGTCGTATTTTTACTTTCGACTTACAGTAGCAATTGTATAAGAGCTATTTTTAGTCTGCAATTAGATAGAGTGTGGTAATGTGAATAGTGTTACTTAAACCTTTTAAAGGTAGGTCTGTATTCAGAACTTCACTTACTTTAAGAAAATGTGTTTTCTAATGTTCTTATAATTATCTTTAAATTTTATGTAAATTATATTATACCAAACTATTCCAATTTCAATTTAAACAGTGCTTGGTCGTTTGCGCATTAAAAACTTTACTATGCAACTTTTGGACTATAATTTATTTGTAAGTGTGAAATAATGTATAAGTACGCGATTCTCATCCACAAACGTATAAACATAATAACGTGTATGACACGTAAATCCTCACATATCCATCCGGGATAGCGCGGGTCTGGTCAATTTACGGGCAATTAAGTCTGACCCTCTTTCACGCCGAGGGAGAACTTTTATTTGGCAACTAAATAGCGCTGGATTGCTCCTAAACTCATTTCCTATTGGCTCGTTCCGCGTAAACTTATCCCGTTTACCGAGTTCTTGAGTCATGTCTAACAAATGTGAATTTATGTCACATTAGGCAACTTAAATTATCAACCTTGTCGCTAATAAGATTTAGCTAGGTTCACCATTGATTGAAGAATGTTTAATTTCAAAGCAAATTTCTTTTTAACTACACTTGTAAGGTAATTTTTAAGTAGAATGTGGAACGTAATTGACATTGCAATTTTTTTTTTTTTAATAACTAAATCTACGCTCATGAAAAACTCAGCCACAGACCGGGAACAGATTGTTGAATACATCCAAATTAAAATTTTGAGCATGAAATTACTTAAAAATAACCATAAATGCTATGAATCCATTTAATGTATGATTCAATTTTAATCAGATTAATATAACAGTATTAAAATTACCATCTTAGTTTATTTATTTACAAACTACTTAAATTACGTTGTTACGTCTGAATACGCCATAATTCTCTTCGAGTCGTAAGGGAGGCGGTATTAGGGCAAAATATTTTATTATCGTCCGAATCTCCAGCCCTCAACGTTTTATTGTTCATAAGAGTCTTCCGCGCCAAATGAAACGGTTTATGACGAAGACGAAAGTCTTCGGTGTTACGATGTAAGCCACTACACGCTACACACGCAGACAAACGTCATTCTAACTTATTACAAGGTACGTGCTTGTTTACCATTTTATTGCTACTGTTCTGCTTCAATCTACGTTGGTTCTTTTGAAGTGTTTCTACGAGTATTTTTAACAATTGTACCTATAATATTAAATTAAAAGTTTTTTTAAACAAATTTTTATTACTTGTTAATAAGAAAAAAAAAACTAAAAAGTGCTGCCACATATAATTTGGTTTTCTTTTACGATTTTAAAAATATGATTGAAATTCAAGAAGCAAAAAAAAATATTTTCTGATACCTATTCGTTATTCTACATTCTTTCTTTTTCACTCGTCTTTCCCCCAACTTTTGAAAAAGAGCAGCATTAAAGGAGTTAATTAAAAAAGAAATTGTGTCAGCATTGTTAGGCCTGAATTTAAAGGTCCTAACCCTTTCCCTTTCTAAATCAATAGTAATTCCAAACGTAACCTAATTAAGGATCACGTACCATTTTCATATCATGTCAAACAAAACAAAGACGTCAATCATCCATCTCCGTTTGATTCGCGTCACAAAGTGTATTTGCTATTTTTACATCTGGCAACGAGATGCCTCATCTTGTTGACTCAACTTATTGACGGATCGCATTTTGTCGGCGATTGTGTATTACTGCTATTTATTGTACTCGGTGCGTGACTTGTGTACGCGATTATACACGTCTCTAATATTGACGCGATTTTATGATGTGTCGCCGACAGTATTAAGGGCGGTAGGGGAAATGTTTTCTTCGCTTTTCTCATTAATAGTTGAAATTACTGGTA
>LGAG01028598.1:398021-422321 GCA_001278395.1 Lerema accius
TACATTATTATTAAAATGAAAACTAAACTTCAACAAAAAAAAAATCAAACAAAAATTTTCCCACCTTATCTCATTGTGAGTACTTTTGTAAGAACCTTTAAGACTATAATCATTACAATAACAAAATGAATACTCAACAAAGCATAGTTCCAAAGCATGCACTTAATGCATCCCTTGCATATGCAAGCGACAAGAAGCGATTTGTTGAGCAAATTGCAGACAGTTATTTTGGCCAATCGCATATGCCATTGGTATACTGACCGTACAATTATGTGTTTATTGTAAACGCTGCGATTGCCGCTCGGCTGTAATTTCCTTTTAATTCGCCTTGTTTTGTATCATTTTCTTGGTTCTTTATTTTGTTCCGCTACGGTATTTGGCGAACTCTTCTTAGCTAGACTTGTTGAGATTTGGACGATATTACGTGCGATATTTACTATGTTATAAATTAACTTTATTTATTTATAAACATTCATATAAAGTTTAATGAATAATACAAATTGAAGATTCTGCTAATAATACCCTTATTGGTCTTAAAATGTATAACTCCTAGAAAAGTTTTTATAAGTTGGTAAAAAAAAGCCTCGTGTGCCTATTGTGTTTTAACTCAGACCAAAAAATGTATAGACTAAGTCTTCAGGACAAAAAAATTTTTACGATTTGACGAATGTCATAAAGCACAGCCTGTCGAGCAGTATACCGGGAAACGTTATCAATTGACAAATACGGTATGTTTTTTTTTACTTCGCTCATTGTTCCGAATTCTCAGTCTATATAATTTTCGTCTGTGTATCTTACGTAGCGTTCCCTCTTGTTCATCTTACCGCTGTTTTAATACGGTATGGCTGTAAAACGTTCTGAGTTACCTTTACGATACATATTTACTATTTTATTAACGTGATTTTGTTGTGTTCGTTTCATTTAAGTACCCGTAAGTGCCACTGATGTCATGCTTGCTAGAGGTACCTACGTGTTGATTTCAAACATCTTTAAAAAAATATTAATTTACTGATGTAAGTTCAGTATCTTTATAAATGTTTCCTTTACCCAATTAACGTGTAATGCGTCTATTTTAAAATATTATTTAAGTTCTTTACCATTCGATTTTGAAAAGTCAAAAAAATTAACTTTCTAAATTAACGCTGTTTCCCAAACTTATGGACTAATGGTCGCAATTATCTTCAATTATTTCTGGATACCTAATGTAATACATTTTTACGAAACAGATTCCCATCTTACGACAATTTTTGTATGACCAGTTTTTTATAGTATTATAAATATTATAATATTCCTACTCTGGGTAACCTACTCTACTCTTACACAAGTCTTCTTTCATACATTGTCACGCCGATCGTTCTTTTCGCTTTATGGCCAATCATTTATACCGTAGGTACTGGTTTGGTCATTTTGTAATCTGTCCGTAATAAAACTCGATGGTTATTATGTCTGTTGTATTACCTTCGGACCTGCGAATGCAAAGTCCTTCGCTAAACATTTACAGGTTTTAATTAATTAATAACTCACTTCCTTGTGTATTCAGTTATTTTTATACGACTAATTTTAATTTGAAATACAAATTCAAATAATTTATTTCGTCTTAAGAACTAACAGCTCGCCGTGAATGTCAGAAATTTAACAATAGAAATTACAACGTAAAATAAATTACATTTCTGTAATTACAATAAAATTAGTTATTTTATTTATCAGTGGGAATCATATTACAATTTTTATTATATGATAGTTCCTAATGTCTCGATATACAATGACTATAGTAAGTAGCTTTATGCGAAAACATAAAAAAGGCGGAAGAAAAAACTACACGTTTGACTAAAAGTTCAATTTTACAAGATCATTTTACACTGCGAGTTTGGTATGACGCGGGACAGAAATCTCTTTTAATTCCAAATATCATTAATAATCTCGGTTTAGAACAAGATTAAATAAACAATAGACACTATCAGGAGTAGAAGGGACCGGCGCGCGGCGGCGAGTCCGGACTAAATGTGTGTAAAAAAATAATGGTCCTTAAAGTTTGCGGTTATGATCGTTTTTATCCCAACCTTCTTTAAACACATAAGTGATATAATTGGGGTTTCGATTCTATCGATTCTAATTCAAAATAATGGCCGGTAATTTGGTCCGATCATTTGTCGAGGACAGTCGATATTCGAGCAATAAATCGATGAAAATCGATATAATAGCGGGTCTCAATCGACTTTTCATTTCTTTAAATGCCCCATCAGTGGAATCGGTTAATAATAGTCATAATGGCGATCAATGAGCATTTTGTTACGGTTTGTATTATAAGCTTTATGTTTTTTGTTAAAATATCTACGAAGGTAAAAGAGGTAGCGATTTGATTTAAAAGGAGACGGCGCGATGTACGTTTTAAAAGTGTGAGAGAGATAGGTGGCAGGGGTTGTAAACCGCAGGTTATTACGAGATTTAACACGTATTTAGTTAATTAGTGAATGCGGTTGACCGTTGCGGTCGGGCTCTGCTTTACGCGTCGAGGGACTTGTATAAAAGTGTTTCGTTTTGCTGATCCAATTGTGGTTTTTGGGTAAATTTTATTATACACTTCGGACCTTATTAACTACGAATCGGGTTATGGTTTTAATTGTCGTAGTATTATTAAGGTTATGCGTATGTACCGTACGTTTATTGAATTTTATTTTAATTGTCGTGTTTTGTTAAGTTTGTGTCTATGTACTGTACGTTTATTGTTCAATGTTATTCATATTTTAAATGAATAGACAATTAAGAATAAAAAAAAATTAAAAGTTTTAGATACAAATAATACACATTTTTTTCTAACGAGACGAACTAATATTTTTTCTTTAAGTAAGAAGTTAACTTCTGTAAATATATTAAAGTTTAGAGACCAAAGGGACACCTATATCATTAATTACAAATACCATCTAATCAGTATTTGTATAGCTAATAACTTACATAAACTATAATAACGCAATATGAATTTCTAAAAAACTCATACACAAAATCAATAATAAAGTTCATAATCCTAAACCAATTTCTCTCTCGCGGTCTCGAGCTCGTGTGGAGTTGTTTTAATGACTGTGTGTAGTACAAACTAACAAACAATGAAGTGTAAATCTACAGAAAGCACAAAGCTGCTAACAAATACAAATTTAACGCTGTGTATGGTTCAGAAGATAACCGCAGTCCGGACGGTTAGCTGAGCAAATACACCCAGTCAATTAATTCTGGGTTCATTGGTCATAATGTTTGTTTGTTTGTTACTTTGTGCAAAGTAACTAAAGCCTCTGACAGTATACGTGATGAATGAATTATAAACTGAAATTCAATTTGGTTTATTGTGGACAATAGGTAAGGTGTTACAGAGATAAAATCTCTCCTTACAAAATTTAATTACACATTTTTTCTCATCTATATATTTTTAACAAGAAAAGAACTGCTACCATCAGGCAAGCAACTACGAATATTTTAACAAAAGTACACGACGCATTAGCGATTTAAAATAGTAAGGGTTTTTATTTTTATTAAGTGACAAAATGTGTCTAATTCAGCAAATAGGTACGTACAAGTAAAGGTTTATTCGACACCCTTTTTGACCATTGAAAATCAAAGTATCCGAAGCCAAGTGGCCACTACCTCCCGGACCTAATCGGGTAACAAAGAGAAACACATATTTAATACTCAGCAATCCCAAAATCCTTTGTAGAACGTTCGGCGCTTCCACAATGGAAAAGGGTATTTTCCTTTAACGGTCTGAACGTTAATTCGTGTTTAATTCGACACCTTGTTAATTGTTTCCGACACCCCGGTCCGTTTGGTGACCTCGTGAGGGGCATCGGGGGGCCGTGGACAGCGAAGACCACCCTGAGCCTCCTGCGCCCTCTCGGGGGGTCATTTTAAGAATATTTGTCCGCCACCCCCCATGTTTACACGGGCTGTTTGTGGTACCCAGAAAACAATAGTCTCGAAATTCATTGCTCATTTTATTATTGTTGATACACCGTTTTACGGGCGATTCGATTATTGGAACGAGTAATTAAATGATAATACTGGGTATTAATTGGATTTTACCTGAGTTGGTACGTGATTATTTTTAAGTAGCTTCGCTGGAAGGACTGCGGTGTCGGAATTCGTAACGTATTGTTGTTGGAAAATTAAATTAATAATTTTTAATGAAAGCTCCGCACGTTTTAGCAAAAATAATTATTCATTTATAATTGGCATAATACCTTTTAACATGACAATGATACCTGAACTAATTTACTTATTTATTTAAAGCCTTCGTGTTTGTTCCAGAAATGGCACGGATGGAGAAGTCTCCGTTGCTGGCTAATGGGTACAACGCCCCCCCGACCCACCTCGGTCCCATGGGGTTCATGCACCAGCACGCCCTCATGTCTCCCGGCATGCCTCACCACGGTGTCCCACGACCTGATGGCTCCATCATCAAGGGTCAACCCATGCATAACATGGAAGCACTTGCAAGGTAGGTGGCAACCCTGAATCTCTTAGAATTGTTAGCGACGTGATTGATAAATGTGTGTCGCTACCTACGACATTTTGACGCAATCACAAAAGAAAGAAAGAAAGTTTTCTTTGTGTCGCCTTATACTCTGTAATAATTAAATTTAACTAATACTCTTAGATTGATTAAAAACAAAAAACAACTTGAAAGAGATCGTTTTAAGTCTGGTCGCAAGAAAACCAAGGCCGCTGATTTTCAGTCACCCTTAAGTCTAAGTATGACTCTTATACATATTTATCAAGAGTTTCCTCTTTTTGAATCATTATACGAGTATTGGACATTCAATTTTATAATTCAAGTATATTTTTATGTATGTAGGTAGGTACCTATATTTGGTTTTAAACCCATAGACCTTCAACCACAACAAAGAGAGACTATAATTGTCATTTTTTTAGAGAGACTCTATATTGTGGTTAAACTTATTATGGAAACTAATGACAACTACATTAAAAGGTTAAAAGGAGTTCAATAATACAATACCCGTATATAAGTAGGCGCGACAGTAGTCGGTTGGTTCAGTGACACAGTAATAAGTGGCGTTAAGCCTTACGTACGAGTTCTTCAGCTGGATTAAGTCACGGTCACTAGACTAAGGACGGGCCCTAATAGCAGGACGACAACGTCACTTAGGGATGACTTGACAAGCCAAAATATACATATATACCATGTATGTAATATAACGAGGTAGAATCCCATAAGACTTAAAGAATGGTTGTGCCAAGTCTGAATTGGACTTGTGTAAGATTAAGTAGGTTTAGCAAATGGACAGCAGTTGTTTAAGATTACGCTACAAAAACAAAAGTGTACCCTTATAGACCAACAATAGAGTAAATAGGTGTCGTTAATGCTATCGATAGTTTACCAATCCATCTATAAAGTCAAATAAGCGTAACTAATAAGAATGTGTAAAAGAAATTACATGCAAAAAATAAATGTGTTATCCGCTTCCTTCAAAGCAGAATTTTCCGTGCTCTCTTGTAAGTGTCCACTAACACTATGGTGATCATTAATCAGATGGTAATACCAAAAAAAAAGCAAAATGATACTTAATGTAATAGGTACTATTTCGGTAACTTACAACATACGGATTATCAGGTCAAGCAAAGAAACCTGTTAGCAGGTCAGAAGTGGTACAGGTTAAATGTCTAAGCGAGTTAATCCAATAAGAAAAGTACAAACAGTGAGTGCCCTCACTTCCGCTCCGAAGACCCACAACTCACTTCACTTACCCCACTGTCTTACTGCCGCTCTTGTGATTCGATACCGTGTAAGAACACGCTACACTCGTAATAGCTTTAATTTGTTCGTGTCAATAACTCCGTGGGTTATCGGCGAAATTTACAGGCATCCTATTGTATTACTTTGTGGTGTTTAGGAACTTTTTGTGTAGGTCTAACTGTATTGTTATGTTTGGTCTGAGGATCCGACGAAAAAGTTTAACTGAACTTATTAGATTTGATCAATTACATATCCTTCCAAAAAGTAACTATGCTCCATGGTAAGATGTAGAAGACTTAAACGATTGCTTTTCCAAGCACACATTGAATAATATACATCTTATTAGCTAAAACATAATTAGTTGCATAACAAATTACCTGCCAAGTATCTAGACACAATTAGGTCCCAGAATTGCTTTTACAGCATTCAGTGAAGTGTACTTTTAGAAACATCTGGAAAACATGTAACTTTGATCAGAGAGACATCTGATTAGAATGTAATGTAGATTTAAGTTTAATTGTTACTTCTATTGTCTCTCATATTGCTCTAGTCGAACCATATTAAGATGTTACTAATAATGAATTACCTTCAAATAAAAACGGAGATGAAAGTGGTACAATTGGGGAATAATAAAATAAGTCTTCTCGTTATAGTACCGTCTATTATAAGAAGTGTTCCCTCGTTGAAGAAAAGTTTAATGAAAACAAAGTGTTAAAGTAATCGAGAAACAATTTCAACGATCACGCATGAGTTGTTTCGGCACAAATATAAACGATTGTTTTAAAAACATAATTAATTTCTTCGACCCCTCGTTCAATCTAACGGAACATTTAATATCGAGTGCTCATAATTATTATTCCTTTTACATTGAAACCCTTTCCCATTCAAAAACTTTTGTTAATACTTTTTAAAACACTTTGTTGCAAGTTTTTGTCTTCCTATGAGTTCTTATTAAAGTGGGATTCTTTTCATGGCAGCGATCTGCTTTGTTAAAAAATGTTCAATTAGAATTTCGCACGAGTTATCCTTATTGCTTTTTTTCTCATTTTTAATATTCTACTCTTTCTTCATTTTTCTTATTTTATTTTCTTTGTCTACAGATCTGGTATATGGGAGAATTGTAGAGCTGCGTACGAGGACATCGTAAAACATCTCGAGAGGTAAGACACGCTTACCTTACGAACACGGGATCTTATCTATCTAAATTTGACCTTTAAACCTAATCTTTATTTACTTTTATTAATTTCTTCACTTTCCATGTTCATTTATATTCTGTTGATCACGCGACAAACGGACATGCTAGGATCAGTATCGGAGTCGTTGAAAATAAAAAGTTGCCTTAATTTAAATTGGACGCAGATATCACAGGGGAGTGTGAAATTAGAGGAGACAATTAGATCCGTGGATCGGGTGTATTTTTAACAAATGACCGGTCGGCTACCCGCTACCCGGCTACCCTGCAAGCGGGCGGCCTGCGGGGTGTGAACAATTCATCAAACTCATTCAGGGGCTAATCTCGATGCGAGGAAAAAGCGGCTCTCATGTAAATTGGGCCGATTCGAGGGCCAATGGCTGGGGGAAAGCGCTTTTCTTTTCTTGTTTAATGGATGGTGATTGATCGGCGGGCTTGCTACGAACGATACTCGCGGTTTTGACTTCATTTTCAAGTGCTGCGATTGACTGCTCGCTACGTTTTAATGGCGCTTACCCCGCTTTTAGTGGGCGAGTATCATTCAATTGAATAAATTTAGCCTTTGAAAATCATTGTCGCGTAACATCTATGTGTAAAAGAAACTTCTCGTGATGGAGTTGTAACTACAGACCAAGATGTAACCACCTTAAAAATTGATATTTAAGAGCTGAAAAGTATACGTAAATAAGAAGTATTATGTCTTTAGCTGACCTATTTAAAGTGAGGGGATTTAATTTAGTTGGGATCTTCTTTAATTTGGAAAATAAAGCATAAGCTGGGCGAGTGTGGGTAGAATTACAGTCGGACAGCGCGCCGTGTACCGATGTGTCACTGTCAGTCCGCGATCGCCGCGCCGCAGCCGCTCCGGGCCCCGGATTAGAGCTCTTTTAAAGGAATTACTCAGTAATTTTCTGAATATAAAAGTTCATTCTGACTTGCTACTATGTATATTTTTATTGGTTTACATAGTAATTGAATTTGAAGTAGATGTAGAGAAGGAAGTGCGAATAGACACGACATATTGCTAAAGTGAATACTTAGGCCGTTTAGTTGAGATGTTATCGTCATATAGCATTATTGCAAGAACTTTTAAATGTCACTACACCAAACTATTTTTGTTAGTTCAATTATCATCTGAAATGGTTTCAAGAATTTGTAATTAATTTCAATATTATTTTGTTCAGATTTTGTAGTAGGTATAGGTACTGGCTAATATTGAACATTTCAAATTATGTTTTCAGAGTTTCGAAAATATTTTCTTCAATTTACTTTCCGCAATATTATCTTTATGGATGAATCTTTTTATTGTTCGACTGGAGTATGAGACCACACTAAACAAATAATATCCTAATATTTACGTTATAGTCTATTCAAAATCCTCCATAGTAGGGCATTGGTACTAAAGATTTTAGCACATACAGATTTCAAGGACCAATCTCTCATCTGTATGAATAACTGACTAGTCCTGTATACCTTGTTATATTGTTAGTATTCTTAATATATCTACTGTGGGAGGTCTTAAATGAATTTTATGAATTGTTATTAGTTTAAAAAATAGCACAATCTTGTTATGAGAGGTCTAGAGAGTGATGTGTTTCCTTGCCGGCGCATTATCTTGGTTCATTTAATTCGCGCATGCGTCGGACCGGTTCTCAATCCTAAGTCCAATTAATTGACGGGATTATCTCTGATTTAATATAATTTGTAGGTAGTGTTTGTTTTGTTCCGCCTGTGTTCGAGTGCACTTGTCACTACCTATTAACTGCTTTGAGTGTTTTGCTCTTCGTCTCGAGAGGGTAAGGAAGACAAAGATACTTTAAATTACTTAAGATTTAATAAATGGCTTTGATGTGAAAGATTGTATTTCGTAACGTAACAAATGGCTTGAAGATCCAGTAGTTACAAAATTTTCTGAGGCACCAGAGTGTGGTTCCTACCAGGAGTTTTGTATTTGGTTTAAAAATTTTATATGTTTCAAATTTATAAGCAAATACTTAAATTTATAAATTTATATTTCTCATTTCATGTAGACTTTTGATAATACTTATTATGTACATCCAAAGACCTAGTTTAGTCTACGTGGTTATATTGTTACGTCATTCTACTTGAATTTTTCAGGAGTATCATTATTGTCTAGGAAAATCGATGAATCCCTTGACATAAAAAACAAAATTGTATATCAAACTACGCTGTACATATCCACACTGCCGAAGAGCTAGTAGGTCTATAAAAGCAAATATGACGACTGGCGGAAGTTCAGATATAGACCGGAAGTCCCCGCTAGGGCCTAACGTTGTTAGTCCTTCAAAGCACCGCTGTCAAAAGCCTTTGCCTATTTAGGCATTGATTAAATTCAGTGTTGATTAATTGGTATTATGTCACTTAGTCATTATTGAATCCTTTTACAGTCTATTATAATTAATCGTCTCTTTTTAAATAATTTACTATCTACTTACATCATATACTACTACACATAGTGTCTGATTATATCCGTAATTATTAGCAATCAGAAAACCCTTTATTGATTAGAATAGACCAGATACTTATGGTAGTATACGTAGGTAGGTAATTTAACACTTATGACTATAGAGTACGTATACGTAATCCTACAACAATCACAAAAATGAACGTCAAAAGTCAAAACCACTCGCGTCGAGACAGACGAACGTCAAACCGTTCCTAGAAGGCTCGATCCCGGCTGTAAATCAAACGCAGAGTCAATTAGCAGCGAACAAATCGTCGGGATCTATGCATTCGTCCGTTTAATTCCGTTTCGGATCGAATTAGTTGCGATTTATCGGCGAGCGGCGGGTTAAGCCGGGGACGCCGGGGCACCGGGGCCGGCGCCGGGGCCGCCGGGCCGGATCACACGACGTGTGACACTGCTCGTTATTCATCCAGAGCTCGCGCCCCAGCGCTGCAACGCATCAACATCTGTTTGTTCACCCTCAAACGCACAGGTTTCAACTTTTATCGGTTAAAAGTCAAAAGTTTAGTGCTTTCATATTTGTCCATGGATGTATTTTTATGGTTCTTCATCAACGTCTATTTGTTCACCCTTATAGCCTAGGTTTGAACTGAGATTATGTAAAAACCCAAGTGTTCTAGGCAGGGTATTTAAGCGTTTTACGGGATAGATTAAAAAAAATTTACGTGCGTAGTATCATTGATACCTTACATGACAAATTAATTTGAATTTTTAATTTTTAACGTTCTGTTAAACGATGAAAATGGTTAGATCGTGATTAACTAGATGGCGCTAGTTGTAGTTTCTTTCTAAAATAATCTTTTTATTTTATAAAACAATGTTTTTACAAAACACTCTATTTTAATGTAATTATAATTATGTACTTGCTGGACGAATCATCAAAAAGATCATAAGTTCTATTATACCTATTTTAGTATTTCTGTTTTCATAAACTTTTTCAGATGTCTGTCGTATATAAAGACACATCGTATAAATAAGAAATTATTAATACACTACCAAATTCATATTAATATTTTTATATTTAACTATAGAATTGGTATTGTATAAACTTATTAGTTACTCGTCCCTTATATTATTGCTGATCAAAGGTTATATACCAACCTTCTAGGATCTCTACAACAGGACCTACTCATTGTAAATAAGATACGCGAAAATCATGTTAGTAATTTATTTTATATAAGGTATATAATTTGTTAAAACCAATTAACCATGACACAGATCCGCGAGCCCTCATTCCAGTGTCTAAGTAGGTATAGCCGAGCACTAGCCGAGTGTCACCAAGTGTCACCAAGCACCAGAAAATGCCAAGACACTCGACGGCGACATTTGTGTGATTGAATCCTCCACCATTAATTTCAGCGAAGATCAAACGAAGACCGGGGGTGATATTTATCAAGGATATTGCATATTATTTTAATCAAATCAAATTCCCTTCGTTGTAAACAAATGCTTTTGATTAATGAGACGCGCGACAGAGCTCCGCTCGTGATAAAACACCCGAGGAAAAGACAAAATTAATGGTTATAAAATGAACTCTTGTATCCGAAAGATAAAGATGCTGAATGCTTCGAATCTTCAATAATTTTTCCGCTTCCGCGTTTGAAAGATGATTCCTGGGATCGCATCTGGTGAGAGTACATTTATTTCGGGACGTCATCGGTATTAGCCGAGCGTAATTTCGCCGGGTTAGTGCTCAACTTTCGCCGTCGTTCGTCGTGAGATATTTAGATTGTCACGGGCTCGGTCATTAATAATAGCGACTTTTGATTTTCAGTTGGCTAATATGCAAAGGGCGTTGTTTAAAGGGTGCCCCGTCACGCAGCAGTCAGCCCTCCGAATACCTCCCGAGTTTGTCACCGATGCGGTCGTTCTGGCATTTTATGTAGCTCTTTGTACTTTGCCCTTTTATGCCTCAAACTATTCGGATAGTACCGCTGGTGTACCGAACTATTCATCGTGTTGGCTTTGATAATCCTATTACTGCCCTTATAGGTGTACACCTACATTTGTATACTATGTATGGAAATTGTATCTAATGTATACCATCCATTGTCTACTTACTTACTGTAGAAATTTCCATACTTTTAATTCTAAAAATTGTGCAACCTATTAATGCATGGATGGTCTGAATTTAAGCTCGAACTAACTAATCCTAGAAATAACTTTAATTCAAAAAGCAAATAATAGTTTACTTTCTGCTCACTTTCTGTTTATTTATATCAACGCTCATTTAACCAAAGAAAAGTCATCAATAAAACTTAATCAAGACTAATGTGTGAGAGCCATAAGTGACATAATTCATAAAAAAAGATTCACAACAAACACGTAACAAATTCAAGTATCCAAAATAAAGGTATCGTCAAATCATTACGAGTCGAGTATAACCGGTTGGGGAGTGTCTAACAGCGTGACGATGACGTCACAACTTGCACCGTCAGCCTATATCAATCTGATCCCAACTGACAGCACAAGTCAAATTTCTCATCAAAAATAAGAATTAATGGCGAACGGCATTAATCATTAGCGGCAAACGGCACGAGGTGTTCGTATCCCATTATTTTGCATTACTAATGATATGTACACAGTGATAAGGGATGCTTTGTGGAAGGTACCATGATCGTATTACATCGATTCGCTTTTTATGACGAAGATTGCGATGTCATGTAGAGGAGAAAAAACCTAGATAAATATAAGGGAAATGTGAATTTAAAAACAATGCAGTAACATCGTTTTCATTTATCCATTGATACCTACTTAAAGTGGGCATGATTTTCTTCTACAAGATATTGAGGGTGATTATTACAGTTTTTTTTACTAAATAATAGTCAAATTAAATAAAGATTCATAAAAGAATAAACGTATACTATAAGCTATAGTTGTATATTCAACTTTTTTGTTCACTGTGACACTATGGAAGGTATAACTAGGTAATTGTAATTGCGAATAATGTTTTATGCGGCAACGCGCGCCGGCATTCATTAGACCCTCCTTGTTTTCATGCCACTTCGACGGGAAGGATGATTCTATGAACAAATAACAAAATAGGATTCGCTAATTCAACTTTATTCATGCTCAGATTTCTAGCAATAACGCGATCTAAATATATCCGTCTTTGAAGGCTTACAACATTCTTTAACTCCCAATAAAGCATATTGATGTGAGCTTCCGGTAGATGTTTTTTGCAGATACGTAGAGACAATATACTCAGTTATTTGGAATTCTCTGCGGCAACACCCACGGCTGACGAGCCGTCTAATCTAGCAATCAATTAACCGCCTTCACTCAATAATTTTTAATAAGTTGCACTAATCACTTCCTCCGAAAGCGCGTTCTATTTCTAGCCCTGCACAGATCTGGCAACACTGCTATTGACAGAAGATGTCACTTTTCCTCTAATTACGAGACGGCCTCATTTTGTCGTGCCCTATTAGTACACATCAATCAATGTTGCCAATACCTATTTTTTACCCGCGACTGGACTGTTTTTTTCTTCGCTGCGTTTTTGTTTACGGAGATTTTTTAAGTGGGGAATAATTTGATGAGGTTCGCCGGCCGTCGCCGCCCGCCACCCGCCAATGTTGCATGCAGGCGATACTCATTTGTCATCGTCTTGTCATTTCTGCATTTCTTTCGAACAGTTGAATCGCTAAAGTAATTATGTAAGTTTTTAGATTACTTTTTCCACTTGGGACTCTTCTGAGCATCCTTCAGAAAATATACTCCGGAGAATGTATCGATCGATGTTTATTTGCAATCTCGAATTGACGCCGTAATGTTGTTTATAATGACCGGATCAGATGAAATATTTGACGTTCGTTTCATTATTACTCACATTTCTGCTGCACGTCCAATTCATCATGTTAGAAGTCAAACATTGCATATATAATACTTAGTACCAATAATTCTAGTAGTCTATATACATTGTAATTTTAAATCGTGTCTTAATTAACACAATTACAAAAGTAATTCGTCACCGAGAAAAACTATGAATACGAAATGAACGTGTCATGTTAATACTGACATCGATGGGGTAAATCAAATATGTGAATCCACAGATCAAAAGAATTCATTACAGTGTGTAAATCACAATTTGCATGTGGCGCAGCCAATCATGAATATGCATTCGTGACGCCTGAACTTGAGCATTCCGTGCTGCCTTCACTTCGCACTTCACACTTACTACTTCTGACTTAGTATTTAGTCTACTAACATCTTTCCCTGTTTGACTAGTATGTATTTTAAAAGTATAGTAAATTTTAGGATTAATACATAGAATTATGCAGTTATCCTTTGTCTTACTGCTGTATATTTGGATATCTCAAGTTATCCTTTTTAAATAATTAGTAAGTACATTTCGTTGCTTTTCGTTAATCTTTGTCTATTTTCATCTATCTCTGTTGTATTGCTATCTAGCAATCAATTATATTCACTCAAACTCAAATAATAAACTTAAGCAATAAGTTATAAACGAAAATACTTTTTACAGCGATACTCACTCATAGCATCACATTAGAATTCCCTCTAACTTGAGTGCTACGGTTAACATAAATTAACGAACACAACTTGTATTCACGTAAAATAATACATTTATCTTCCATTTACAATCCGACTTCAACAATACGAAAAGTATCCAAGTGGTCAAGTTAAGTGTCTAAGTTAAGTGGCAAGTAGGTACCTACAGAAGCAAGCGCAGTGGATCGTTTGAACGTCCGCTCCGTCACGGCACGGTGTGGACTACTATGCGTACGTACGGTCGCGGTGTGGACAGAACGGCCGAGCTGACGAGGCGACTCTTGCAATTCCGTTCGTTTCCTGACCTTTTCCCGGTTTGTTATGCAAATCCAACTGCCGGGAATTACATAGCGCGAATAAAAAGTATTCCACTGTTTACACGCTGACTACGCGTCGAGTGTGAGTTCGCATAAATCGGCGAAAAACATTGTTTCAAATGTGCTTGCGATGTTGCGTAACGTTTATTTAAACAGTTGACTGTCGTGTGCCTACTTGGGACGTTTTATTGTAGCTAGAGGACTGTTCTGTGGTCGAAAATCGACCAAACCACCCTTTCCTTTACTGGCAGATGTCAAAGTTAACTGTCTATCAAAAAAGTGTCGTAGTGTTTGTTTTATTCCTCAAATTAGATGTTTTTGTAATACATATTACAAATAAAATTTACCACTTTACACTTCTTGTTACGTACCTATTTATGGATGAAGGATGTAGTTAACTGATGATTTTTCCGAAATTGTTTACGATACTTTCCCTAATGTAAGAAGAGATTGGAAAATAATGACGATTTACAATGAAACTATAGTAAATCCCTTATAACTCTTAGCATAACTAGAGATAGGACGGAGCTATGTGGCTATGAAGTAAAGTACAAAACCTCGTTGTCACTTGACTGTTTTGTTTTTGCTCATTCCGTAATAAGTTTTGTTGAACAAAAACTCAGTATCTATAGCATTGGGAACGTATCTTGTCTTATAAAAACACCTCAATTTCTTGTCGAGATCTGCCGCCATTTGTTTTTGTCAAGAGCTTGTCATTATCGTTGTAATTTAGGAATTGCCTACTGCAGCATTTTTAAAGTTCACTGATTATTAGGTAGTTTTTGTGATCAATAATATTGTATACAGATATGTCGTAGAAGCTTAGCGTAAAGAAGCTACTTACTTGCAGCCTTTTTTCTTTTGAGTACGAACGATACAGCAAATAACTATCGTAATCGTAAATAGGTACTATTAGGTCACATGCTATGTAGCTCGCAACATTTTTCGGTTTTTAGGATGAATCTACAGTCACATACCAAAAAATATATAGACGCAGTCTTCAGAACAAAGAAGCGTAGTAGGGAAAAACATAACGTTAATAACAAATGATAACGATTCCCGATATATTTCTTGGCAGAGCGTGCGCGATGACATACTAGTACGTCAGATCGTAAAAAAAAAGAAAAAAATTTACCTCACTTTTTTGTTCTGAACTCTGAGTCTATTATACTTTTTGGTCCGAGTCTACAGTACAAAACATTAAATGTTATTATCATAACAAAGTTTAAACGTAGGTAAAGTAAATGAAGTTATAACAAATGTGAAACACGATATTCTGTAATTGATTGAACATAAGTAAGGGTCATCAAACGTAGTCAAGCATAGAATGACTAAATAACCGCATTCAACCCTACACTGCGGCCCACAAATCAAATGTTTTGATAGCGGCGCGGTATTAACGAGACAATTTGATTGCGGACATATCCGCGGCAAATTGCTTCTAAATTATATTTTCTGTTTACTTTCTGCCAAACTCCCCGTTCTGTACACGAAGCATCGTAACTGATGTTTCGATACATTCACAATTCAACAGATGCGCTCGTTTTTATTGCGATAATTGTTGTATTGTTTACTCGATTTTTAATAACGCGTCGTAAACCTTCAATCGATGTCTCGATATATCGGGTCGATGTGCCATAATTTCCGTTTAACAAAAACGAGTTGCGTCAAAACTGGATTGATTTTTTATCTATGCTAATAATCGAAGACTTCATAACTTTACTTTCACTATTGGAACTGTTCACTTAGTTTTAGTTTGTGTCATTTTAAATTGCAACTAGTAAAGTTGATTGAGGTTTGATTATGAATTATTCAAATCTTCAAGTAACTCGATGTTATTTTATGTTTCTTGTACTATCTAAATAATTTTACTAACCACAAATTAATATATAAGTATTTATTTTGAAAAATGTATTTGAAAGTAGACAGTACAGAACAAAAGCAACATAGCAATAACTCAAAAATTATTTCAACAATATTCAGACAAATTTTTATAATCATGACCACGTGATACAAAAATAATAGTAATAATCATAAGTTGATTAAAATTAGAATTTGGTGTCGAAAAAATCTAATACGAGATGAGTTCATTAAAATGTATCCCAGTGAGTATTATCTATTGGACAGTGTTAGGGTTATCAATTGTATGAACAATACTATGATGGATGCGCGCCGTCGGCCCAGACTCTTAGTAGATAAACTTGGAGGGTGTGTCAGATACTATCTCGCTTAGATACACTTAAACTGTCGGTCATTCCTTAATTTAAGATGACATCTTATTATTTAAATCTGTCCTTATTAATTATAAAATTTATTTTATTGTGAAACTGTTTGACTTCAGTTGATTTAATCAATTGTTTGAACTTAATTACTACATAGGTTTGATAATAAAATTATAGGTATGATTTGTTTTTAACGAAACATTATCATTATTTAAAGAGTCATAGCCTGACACTACAATGCCTTGTTTCGTGGGACCATGAATACACTACACACTAGCCGGGAATCGAACCCAGGAACTCTCCCTAGGTATACAGCGATCCGGCATGATGACCATTGCGCTATATACATAGGTCGCCATATACATAGGTCGCCAATATGTTTGATTCAATACACAAACCTATACAGATACATATTTATATAGTTTACTGTTCCACAATAACCATTATTAACAATACTCCACAAGTACAGAAATTTAAATTTCTTGTAAGTGACTGTATTGTACAACAAATGTTTAACATAATAAAGGACATTAAAGTACCTCATCTAATACCTCGTGTCCATAGCACGTTCGAATCCATAAAAATCTATTTATCACCGCAGAAAACAAAAAGAGCTGCGATGGGCCATTATCGTCTCGTTGGGAACACGTTGCGGTGAACGCGGGCGATCACAATCATTACTGAGAGACTGGTCGCACCATCCACCATCCACCATCCATCGACCTCAAACACTCAACAATAGTCTTTCATTGTATACTATCTTTCAATAGAATTTAGCAATGCTTTAATTTACGCACAACTAGGTAGACAGTAGTCACAACTCAAAATTTCACCATTTTAGGTGTTATGGAGTGCGTAGACGTAGTTTTTGACGCAGATTCTGATAGTGACGATAATTCGATTTTAAGTTATTTTGAGTTGTGCTACTCTTTATCTAGGTGTGCTATTATTTTGTAAACACGCATCATCTTGTTCTATATTAAAAACTTAACACACATGTCAGTTTGAAATGGATTTAAAAGAGTTATTGTACATTATCTGTAGCGATGGTGGTGTAGAGAGATTCTCCAAGGGATCAATCAAATTGTTAAAAATTTAGAAACACTGTCATAGAGCCTAATGTGATCCGTATGTGTATCCGATGTGATAAGGATTTCGTAAAGGGTACGTAATTTTTTTTAGACGAGGTACGAGTAGCTTGAATAAATGGCACGGTCCTCTAGGATCTTTGAGTTATTTCTATGATCATGTTATTTAGCTAAAAAT
Organism: Lerema accius; assembly: GCA_001278395.1. Classification (NCBI taxonomy): domain Eukaryota; kingdom Metazoa; phylum Arthropoda; class Insecta; order Lepidoptera; family Hesperiidae; genus Lerema; species Lerema accius. Next base: position 415,759 of record LGAG01028598.1, read on the forward strand.
GGCGTATATTTTCGTTTACTCAAATAAAAGACAGTGCGTTATCCATATCACTCAACCGTAACAAACAGTCATCACGATTGCTAAATTCTATTGAATGGGAGTTGAGATATTCCAAGACTCGTTATAGCCAACTGGCTGGACGATCAGGAAGGGTTTGTCGCGTCACATTATCCAAGGAATTGAATTGGAAATGTGCCGATGCATGTGAACTTTCTGCGGTCACTTTGTCTGCTGCATGCGTTGAAGCCATATTTATGCAATCTGCGGTCACTCAATTGCTCGGCTCCGATTTCATGCAACAAAAAAACGTAGGTCGCTGTACCTTCCGAGCGATTTAATAGGCAATACGATTCGCGTTTCCCTAAAGATCTCGCAATGAAACACGGTATCAAAAAGCATTTCCATTACGGATAATGGTAATGCCCCTAAAAACTCAGGGACTACGAATTGTAGGAGCAATTTTGCATAATTATCCAACATTGCTCCGGGAGACAGGCGACGCTGTGGCGCTTAAATCCTAATAACATCGCTCGGCCCGATCGGAATCTCGTTACGCTACTGTAATCTGCTGCGAACACTGCCATATTATTTCGCTGGATTTGTGTTCCACATCTAGCTTGATCACAACTCTCCGATATCTACTGGGCTCTTATCAGGTCTTTCCTTAAACTCAACGTGCTAATCCTCACCTAAAATATTGTTAATTTATTGAATGCGACGATTGTAATAAATAACAATAACAATAACAGGACTATGCATAATTTTCCTAGTGGTCAATTTTGTATGTAATCTTATGAAGTGCCTTCACAACACCGCAATTTTGCCGTGCCCACGATCCATGCAACTAAGTCCAAATATCGTCGTAAAAAAACTTCAGTACGATACTTAATTATCATTGAAATGTTTAACTGTCTTAAACAAACTGACTAATAAACAAATACATTAGTAATTCCTACTGATTTACAAGTGTCTCCTACAATCCCCTCACGTACTTCTAATATTGTAATGAGCCCCTAAGCTTCAAGGACATATTTTATTTTTCTCCAAACACATTTTATATTTCATTTCACGTTTCATAAGCGAAATTTCGACCCTCTTTGCATTTGGCAGGCATAATGCCCCGGTCGCTTAGTGTACTTTTATTGCGGTATTAAGTGATGTAATTTTTTCCATATTATATTATTCAAATTTAAGTAACTGTCTTGGGTTTCCCCCGCGGAGTTCCTACTAACTACCGATGCTCTTCTTTTAGATCTGCTTATTTTTTGGTACGACATTTCCGCGAACAAATTCGAAATACGTAGAGACATTTTTAACATAGAATTACATTTTCTATGATAAAAATATAAATGTAATTCTATGTTAATTCATAGAAAATGTAATTCTATGTTAAAAATTTAATTTTATTCTTGCTTTTGTTAAAATGGAGTAAAATTAAATTTTTTATCAGAAAACAAAATCATAATTATCAAATGTAAGAACAGGTTTCTCGAGACGTATTTCAGTAAGTGCTATAGGAAATGAGAAGAAAAATTATTCGACTCCAAAGCTTTTATGTTCCAAAAGTGTAGAAGTTGGAAAGCCGCAATTTTTACAAATGACATCGTGACGTTTATGCGGAGGGTGCGGTCGCTGCCAGCCAGCTACCACTCATCAGGTTGCTGTTGCTACATCATATTGACATTTTACTAAATCCTTAGGGTCATTTACTTTAAAGTATGTTTGTCAGAATTAACTTCTAATTACGTGTAGTGACGTATCCTATTGTATTTCTAATGATAGAGAATGCGTTGCACGTTATAATAGTACGGTGTTTATAGCTTTTGATTAATTAAATGTTAGAGATATAAAACTATGGTAGGTTTTAAAAAATGCCAATTAATTGACGCATCTAACAGTTTCGATACCAGAAATACCGTAAACTAAAGAGTGCAAAGCTGTTTCATTAAACCCATTTAAATTAGTCTGACATAACTAGTATTTAATGTTACTTATTGTTTCTACGCTATTAAAAAATATATTGTCTTGCCTTCTCTTCTATAACGTATGTTTGTTACTTGCAACAAACCCCTCAGTTGCTTACATTTTCTTTATAATTTATTCCATTCTTCCCCCATACATTGGCATCGGCCGCTGATATTTTTTATTCGATTAGTAAACCCCTAAGGTGTTTTTAGCCTTTTTTCGCTCGATTTTCTTCGAAGCTTTGTTGACTGCTTGAGGGGGGTTATAATGCTCATTTCTTTTGGGTGAGCAAGCTTATTTGGCTTTTGTGTTACAACTGAGGTGGGATAGATATCTACTAACTTGATTTCATTAAACATCCGTACCAATGCAACAGCAATTTGTGAATTCTTACATTCTTCTTGTGTATTTATAAGATCACATCTTGATTTGAGAGTCAAAAATAATAAAGTTCTTCTAAACCCTTAATCCACATTCGTTTTATGGAGTTTCAGAAAACTTAGTATTAAAATCGAAATTCTAATTTTAATCTCTTACTCATTTCTTAAATGTAGGTATATATGTTAATTAACAGATGAAATACTCCTATTTGTTTTACACCATTCAATGGTATATCAACCGGTTACACTCCCATATGTTACACGAAGCCCATTTGCTGAAAAGTGTATCAGTAGCAACTACCACAAACGGCAGTACTTACACACTCGATTTGTGTTGCAAAGGAGGCGGGGAGGACAAAGGAAACTTTTTGATGGATCGGATGGAGTTTGTTTTGCATGTGAGTGATATGTCTGAAATAATAAATGTTGAGGCGTCGACGCTTCCCCAAGCTCCCCTCGGGAGGGTGAGCTAAAACGATTTTTGATTTGGGTGTCAAGCAAATGTTTTACGCGGTGACGCTCCGTGAGGATTCGATTTTCTTAATCGATTCTTCATAATGTAAATTAGTGTAGACGTCCATAAAATGTTTTCGGGGCTCGTGTATTGTAATTTCCGCGTTACGAAATGATCCATCGCAAACGGTTTAACACGGCATAACCGAGTATGCAACAACAGTGTCACCGAAAGCTTCGTTTAATACTTACTCTAATCAGATTATGCATACAAGAACGGTTCGCAACGGTCGACGGTGCAGTATTAGGCTATATGAACGTTCAGAATTAACTAATCAGCGGACATTGGCTTTGGTGGTAGATTGCGACGCATTGTCCGCGCTCGTGGCGCCGGAATATCTGTTTAGGCCAGCGCCGTCCTGTAATGCCAACGGTTAACTAACTTAGTTAACCTTCATTATTGATCTACCTATACATGTTATAACGAGCTTTACCTAAATACCCCAAACATTTTCTATGATACGGGTATGTTCGGGTCCTAATAATTATAAACGTTAACTTCCTGTTTCTAAACGATGGCAAAGACCATTTTTATTTGACAAAGTAAGAATGATTGCCATTAAATTCGTTTTCCTCTGTCCATCACGGAATGTAAATTTTATTTTTTCTTGGGTGTGCTGTGATTCGACGCCAATTTCCGACGTGACAAGTGAATGAATAATATTATTTTGTCTCTGGAGCGCTGACGGCTGCTACTGGCAGTTCGTTAGGGCGAATGTTAATTTGACTCGTTTCTGTAAAAAATATATCGTTCATAATCCCTTTAGATTCTAGAGCTACAAGAAAAACATGAGCAACTTTTTGGATTCACGCTTTTAAAATATCACATCCTGTTAATTTTGAATCATCATCAATCACATTAATAATTTTATAATGGTCAAAATAAGACCAAGGAAGTGGAAATAATTTATTAGTGTATTGATACAGACTTTATCTTTTGTCCGATCGAACTGAGATAATTTATTTTGATCCGTTCCTTTGGATTCGTTCAACAGTGAGAGGTCTTATTAAAACGGTGTCGTTTCATCGAAAGATGAATCAAGGTGTTTATATTTTAGTTATGCTTTTTCTCTTTTTAATTTGTTAGGTAAAGTATTTCTGGCTTTTTGTTGAAGGTTTTTTTAATCAAAATTTGCCAATAAATCAGTGCGAGAACGATACCCTTATGACGCAAATAAGAATTTTAATAAATAAATTGCATATAAATGACTGAATCTAGTCTTTTTTTCCTACATTTTATACGTCATCAAACTTACAGTCAGTATTTATATTAATTTTAGAAAATATAATTAATATTAAAAAAAGTTTAAAAAAATAGCTACAAGTTTATCATTTCATACAGATAATTTACCTCTTTGAGAAAGCTCGGAACCAATTAAAATTTCAACAAAAATTACTTTACATAGATGAATTTTTCATTTCAAAGATTTTGAAGATACAAAGAATTATTTGCATGTTAATGTTAGCGGAAATGAAAAATATATTAAATTCAAACGGAGCTCCGTGACTCGTCAGTAAAGTACGAAACGACTCAATTTCGAGGGTTCAGCTACAGAGTAACCCGACATTCAGAGAATACAACGTACTCTTTACAGACATTTTTGCTGCTACTTCTAATATATTTATAGACTTATATAGAATTTATACACTAAAATACGTCGTTTTAGATAAAAGAAAGTTATAACTAGTATAAATAAAATGTTCTGTTTGAAATTAGTAAACAAAGCTACTCTTTTTTGTAGCTATTCCACTAAACGAAGAATATAATAATATCGATAAGTATCCTAGACATAATGTTTCAAAATTATTGACATCCGTTAAACAACAAAAATAAAATTAGAAAAGTTTTAGGTGTATTAAATCTTTGTTATGTCAAACAAAACAATCACTAATTAAAACAAATAACTAAGGTATCTATGTATAGAGACGTAGTGTGTCTGCCAACGTACCAATCTCTATGTACAAAGTACACTGTAATCCACAAAAGGGTTCCACGAAGGCTTAAAACAGCCACTTATTATGTATGTTACATTTCACTTTCAGACGTCATTTATATTCAAATGCTCAAAAGGCATTACTGGGCAAAAATTGTGGCATTAACCCCTTTGAAATGAGCGAAATTGGTTCCGACAAGAAAATTGCTGAAGATTGGTTTGGACGTCCCATTCGTGATTTATTATAATCAGATGACAGTCGCTTGAAATGTTTTTCAATGTTAAAATAAAAAGGTTTTTTTTATCTATTTTCAAAATTTTTGAGTAGAGATAAATAGATAGATAGATCTGTATGAAGATAACGGAGTAATATAAATCGAAAGAAACACAAACAATAGAAGAAATGATTTCATTACTGTCAATAAAAAGGGAACGAAACGGAAGCATCTAAAGTCTAATAATTTAGAATCAAAAAAGCAGTTACGGAATTAGGGTAGCGGTACAGAGGATCCGTACAAAATGATTACATATACCGTCTTCATCCGCTAACAAAGAAACTCAGCGGGGTCCTACAATATTATACTTTTGCCTTTGTAGTAGCTCCACCACTCGGCGGGAGCATGGTTTATGGTTTCAAATGATAAAACTGTTTGTCAGTAGCTTTGTTGGGATTCGCTTTGCATGCTTGCGTGACCGATTGTACGAGAAATTAATGATTTCTCATGACTCTCCTGAGTTAACGAGGTATTGACATGTGATTCCCATTTTAATAATTGCATACTTTTGACTTTCTTTGATGGAACTGATTCGTAATAGATTTGTTTTGTTGCAATTTTTTGTCTGACTACTACCGGTTATAATTGTATTTCGTATGTATACATCTGAAAATTGTTTGGCAATTAGGGTATATTTAGAAGCGTTTTCTTTGTTCGCTGTTTATGTTTTTTTCCGCTAGTTATGTCTATGGAACGTATTTGTAACATTTAATTTATTAAATAGAAGTCCTTCTAGAATGCATCAAATCATGAACTAATAATATAAGATAGAGTACGTTTCTTTTAGTAAGCTTTAAGTTAACAATCATAAAACTAACTAAGAGATTGTGCTTCATTTTAACTCGTATATCCATTTAACTTGTACTGTTGTAACTTGTAACTGTGTCACTGCAAACTTTGCAAAGGGAATGGAAATAAATGCATTGTACAATTTGTTCTTGTCTCACAATATTACTAAAGTAATTCGAAAGAATTTGCCGCGGGCGATTTTTGTCATCAGGATTCCACAGCCGCGCTGTCAATTAGTGAATTTCTGCAAGCTCCATTACTACGTCTGATATTATTAAACATTTTTCTTTGAATCTAATATTGAAATTTGAATACTTAAAGATTCGTCCCGTCTTGCCCGATATAATCATGCTAGCTTTTAATTATATTCAACAATAAATTCGTACCTATTATGCTTTCTCTAGGAGTAGATATGTTTTATTCTAAATCGCTACAACTGTTAGTACCTACCTACTTTAAAGTATTTTCAAATCAAAGCTATCTAGTGTGAGTCACTTATAGAAATCCAACCAATTGTTTTTCAAAATGTTAATTATAATGTAATCTTTATTATTATCTATATAAATGTTACTTCTTTGAAATGTTATTTTTAACGGTCTAGAACAGCGATCATTCTTGAAGCTAAAACAAGTGTTGTTTTGTTGCAGGTTGCGTGATGAGAGGGGAGATATCGAACGTGTCATAGCAATGGACAAAGCTCGTGAAGG
>LGAG01028598.1:422505-433538 GCA_001278395.1 Lerema accius
TGGTAATGATGATTGAGACGGTGACAGTTGAGGAACTTCTGTATCTTACACATTTGCTCCTTAGTTTTGAGGAATATAAGAAACAGCGGCTATGCTAAGCTATCGAAATGTTTCGTCTGACTTATAATGAAAAGTAAATTAGTAAAATTTCAATTTGCATCGGTAATTTGGATCTTAACCATTGATTGTTAATCATACATAATGATTTTGAACTAAAATCTTGTAATTTCAAGCCATGAAAGCAACTTAATACGCAGAGCACACTGATTTTTAACTATATTATCTACCTATAGAACATAAAACATGTACAACATAGATGTGCTTTTGATTGTCCTGTTGATAAAATTAGCTCTTCCCTATCTGATATAATCACGAGCATGACAAGAGAATGTCCGTGTAACATTAACACAGGCTAGTGGTAGGTATCACCCGTTCAGCGAATACCCGACATGTAATGCTCAACAAAATTACCCAGTAATAGCGCTGGGACCCTCAGCATTCATAGTTCGGAAATTATCAGCCATAAAACTACCTTCTTTTTACTCGAGAACAATTTAATGATAAGTATAAAAATCCTCACTGAATATGAGTAGGGAATCTACTTTGTAGCAATACATGTTGTAGAGTACAACCTTGATACCTGTTTCTTGTTACGATATATTCATCAAGGGATAGTTGATGTCAAAGGTGTAGACCCTGAAAAATATTAACAAGGAGCATGTGCAATCGATAACAAAGAAAACCCGACTAAAAACGATGATTTGGAAAATGGAAGATGAAAGACATAAGGAAGAAGTTATACATATAATTACATCGTTTAATTAAAGCGCGATACACCAGATTTGATTTATTAACAAGACAAAATTAAACAACCATTGTTCAGTAAATATGCACTTGAAGTGTAATAAGAAAATCAGTAAAATCTCTAAAAGTCCGCAAGTACTAATAAGAACGTCATCCTTATAATATTTATTGCAAATTTATTCACATCAAAGTATAAATTGTACTTGTTGCTAAAGGATGCAATGCAATTCAATTTTATACCACAACCACCATATAGTTTTATTTGCATCATTAAAATCTAGAACAACTTCTACTCAGTGTATGGTTGAAGATAAAATATATGTTTGTGGAAACAAGTAGGTTATAAAGGTCGATATCTTTTAGGATTACTATAATTGGAATCCGAATGCATTGCAAAACGTAGTTATAATTATTATGTAAGATGTGGTTACCTCAACAGCTTATACTCTTCGTTGATGATGGATGGCATGACAATTTCTTCAATGACATCAACACTCATTTTATCTTCGGCTTTTTGTTGATTGAATCTATTGCCGTATTAAATATTTTAATCAATTTAGTGTTCACTATCCCCGTCTAGATCATCAATCAAATGAGAACTCGTTATTAGTTTAACGTCACTAAATTACGATGGGCGCGTACGACTGCGTGTTTGATTGATATTTATGAATAAATAGTAAACTTTTCAATTCTATATTTGATAATGTTACAGTTGTATAATTTCTCTGATTATGCAATGCACTTGCAACTGATAATACTTATAAGAAACAGCTAAGTTAATTAAGTAACTCACCCTAGTACTTGTTATGCAATCATAAACAAGTAATCATAAACCTGCTATTTATACTTATTTGTATTTTAAAAGACAAGCGAGTAAAGTATAAAATCGTTTACTTATAAATTAATATTTAGTAAAAGAAACACGTGTAACTATTAACATTGTAATATTGAGCGAAGTAACACGAACATTTTAAAAGACTTAAGATTACGTAAATCTAAATGATGACTCACATTACATTTAGCGTAAAACTTAATAGTGAGTATCACGTTTACCCAGTAGGTATAAGTAGCGTACACACAATTGCTTACACGAGGGTGCAAGTCAAAACAGCGATTCACAAATGTAAATACTCGAAGCATACAATAGCTAAATTAACTCAACGTAACGTGAAACAATGAGGATTGTGTGCTGTGGTTATTGTAATATACATACAAAATACTTGACGAGCGTGGGAACGAATAGATTATGACGATTATTGCAAACTGCTCCTTCGCCCGATTCCTGACGACTTTCAAAACGTACATCTTTGTGCGACTGAGCAATCGCTTCGAGAACAGTTTTAACACCATTAGAATGTTCAATTAGCAATGCATTTCAAATGTATATTTATTTATAATTAATTCTGTCGATACGTGAATCACGTTCATCACGATCGCCGCAGCTTCATTATAAAAAGCTTTTTCTCGACCACTATCATTCAACTTTGATCTTTGTCCATCTTGTATTACCTCTTTCTTTTAATCGGCGGTTTCGGTTCCGACCCCTTCTTATTTCACATTTATAAAGTTTTAAATCTCAACGAGGACGAGCGACTCGCTTTGAATACTAAGTATAAGTTGAAAAGAGTCGAATTTCGTGCGATAATTCTGTTAATTGGCCTTATTAGGAAGATGGTGTTGTGACAACTCGAGAGTGCTATCGTGCGCATCGACAATGACGAAACGATGTTGTCTTCATTATGTGATGAGCGTTCACTATCTTGTCAGTTAAATTAAATGTATCGATAGATTACTTTGGACCGTGAGAGACGCCAATCGAAACGCTTTCTTTTTTATGTGTGCGGTCCGTTATTGACATTATGTCGAATGTTGAACATTCTCTGGCTGAAGCGACCGTGTCCGCCTGTTGATTTTACATGCGGAGATTAGGTAAATTAATTTCGTCGTGTACTTATACTGTATACAATATACTGTTGGGTACTCGAAGCATTCGCAAGAGGAATAAGCAGGTGGTATAGTGCAACGGAGCATATAAATCGGTTACAGTCGGCCCATTCGGTGTCGAATGGCTCGAGCGGATCCCTACTCTGTAACATGTCTGGCCGCACTTTGTATGTAGACTATAATGAAGTTCACTCGTAACTAGCAATTATTGGCTTTAAACAATAGAATAAATTGGTCGGAGAAGTGACGATTCCAAAAATAAAATTTTCAGTTTTTAATGATATAATTAATACTAGAACAAAATGAGAGTTAATGAAAAATGTAATGGCCAATCGCCATTAATTACGATAAAGGATGTCCATAAAATCTAAGGAGCTTTTAAAGCAGACGACCATGATTAATTCTCTTAATCTGAATAAGTATATGTGGTTGCGGAGCCATCAAAGCCGTGTACCGATGATCACCACGCGATATCGATGTACCCGCAATAATAATTGCGATGGGAATGATACACGCACGCGATCCCAAATAACGTTATACGTCCATAATAATATCGTTGTTATAAGTTTGTCCTAAGAACCTTCTTACAGGCTCTCGGCAGAATTAATGCGAGCGCGTGTTTTAATTGAATGATTTATCTGTGTAACAACGGATATAAATTCAGCACTGCAGCTAATCATTACTGATGGTGTTCTAGTTTAATAGGCAGGTAGCGAAGTATGTTCGGACTCAACAAGGACTACTGTACCAATATATTATAGCTTTTGTGATAATAAGCGGCAAAATTTTGAACTGTAAGAAACGGTCCTAGCTTTAATTACTATCACCGAAAGACTGGTTTCGAATCAGTAGCTATAATTACGCAGATTTCTGATGACTTTGTAGTTTGCGTAAAAATGTCAATACGAAGGCTTATCATCTGTCAGAAATTTAAATTTTTCGTCCCGTTGGTCGTATTTCATTGAAACAAAGGGAAGGAAATACATCATTGACCAAAGACATTAGCAATGAAATGTGCACACGACACTAATTAAAGCCACACCTAGCACTGACATTTCGCGGAACTTGACGCATTATGACAATATCGCCTTCCATTCCACCGCTACTATGATCGAAGACAGACGAAGCATTATCTGTTTCGATTAATATTCATTTATCCATTTCAATTAATTATCATTACTTAAAGATGAGACAGCGATAGCCCAGCGGTTTGAACTTGAGTCTCCCGAACGGGATCTGCACATGTTCATTTCGAAAAGTAATGTGCATATTGGAAATTCAATCACTTGCTTTGGTAAAGGTGTCGTAAGGAAAGTTGCACTAAAAGTTCCGAAAAGTTTTCGCAGGTGTATTAAGTCTTTTGGACTTTGACCTATACATTTGACTTCCATTGACCCATCAAATGATGCTATGGTGATGACTAAAAGATGTACCTGTTTGATAGGAGCAGATCTGAGCGACGGGGAGCGAGACCTGCCCGCGTCGTCGTCCCCCGCGCCTGTCAACTACCCCGCGCCCTCCTCGTCACCACCGGGGCCCGTGGACCCCTCGGCCGACACCCTGGTGTCCTCCACGGAGACCCTGCTCCGTAACATCCAGGGACTGCTGAAGGTCGCGGCAGACAACGCGCGCCAGCAGGAACGACAAATCAGCTATGAAAAAGGCATGTCGTGTGTCTTGCAGACTTCTTTTGTTCGCAGATTCGTCTTCTTTAGAGTTATGCTTTGATGATAACCTTGATTTCAAAACTTAAGTTGTTATTTCATTGTCTTAGGTCTGTGTTTTGATTGTCATGTTTAGTTCATTGTCGATTTGTGGAAAGAGTTACACGTTTTTTTCTAATCTTGTTAGAAGACGTTGAAGCTCCGAGTTCAAATGTCGGTTACGACAATTTATGTTTATGTCATAAATTAAACATGTATCACTAATGTCATAATACTTATGTGGAATGCTACAAACAGCTCGAGGTCAATTTCTATGTAACCATTAATACAATATTCTTTATAGACAACTGAATTATTCATAGACAAAAGTACTTAGCTAAGTTGTATAATTCATAAGTAATCTTATAAAAATAAAACATTAAATAGGCCGACACATTAGTGTTCTGAAAGTAATTAACATCGGACGTAGAACAACTCAACGATTTAGAATTAGCATACGAAATTATCATACATTATAGAGACAACAAGCAGGAAGGCCGCGTGGTCGAACTAAATGTTATAATCGATATTAGTCAACATCTCGCGCCGATCGACTCGGCTCTGCGTAATCCGACACATAAGCAACATTGATTAACTCTCAGATCGAATCAAGTGGTACTTTTATCGCGAGTTCAGCTCGATAGCCACTACCTAACCGCTTTATACAGACATGGTGCATTTGCATCGCATTATATGCCCATTATTTAATGCGTTATGATGTAAAATTATAGAAATTAGAAATTATGCTACGTTGCTACGATGTTGTTTTAATACTATCCATGTTTATTTTTCCAAAACCTATTACAATAGTATTGCTAAGTTAAGTAATATTCATTCAACTAAAACAATCTTTTCTCGATCTTGAGTAGTTGTAATTAACTTGTTGGTCCGATTCTAAGTCTTTTCTTCCGGCAGAAATGTTTCTCAAAACTATTTAAGCCTAAATCATCCTATATTCTTGACTAAGTTCCTGTAGATGCTTATTAATAGTAATAGATTTTTTAAAGTGTAGTGTTAAAGTAGTTAATTATCAGGAACAAGAACTACTTAATAAAAAAAATTAGCAGTCGGCATAAGTTTGGAGACAAGCTCCAATAGGCTGTAGCAAGTGAACGTGGCGCGGGCGCATGTCGTGCCTTTGCAAATACCCGTAGAACAGATGCGCTTGAAATATAGCCCGACCCTCTATCATTACACGCGATTCCATTCGGACAGCATAATTGTTTAATTGATATTTCTGCCAGTTATTTATATACATCATTCCCGTTTTCTCCATGAGAATCTTCGTGAACTATGGATATTCTTATTTAATACCGTAATCATTTCATTTCATCTTTGAATTCTTTAGTAGTAAGAGGTACACCTAAAAATACAAATAGTTATAATAACATGCAAAGCATAATAGCAGAACAAAGCGAAACTATTATGGAAAAGTTCATAAATATTAAAATTTATTCAGTGAGTAAATAAGCATTACACAATTCGTTGGCTCTAAAACAAAAGCTTTGGGGAACGCAATTGTTATAAAACCCATAAAAATACAGCGGCGGTCGGAAAGAAAATTCGCGGCGCGAGTCATCATCAAACTTGAATATCAATATTGCGCCTCGAGCCAATTGTATTAATAAACAAAACAAAATGAGAAATAATAATGCTATAGGCCAACAAAGGTTCCATTTCTCCCCCTGACACCTATAAGCGAATGCCGAGGGAATAAGCTCCCTAAACTTGAAAGATTAAGACTCGAAATCGCACTTCTGTACCTTCAACCCGTAATTTTGTTATTACGATAATAAAATTATTGTTGATGAAACATTTTTTCGAATCGATGGTGAACCTTACCGTTGATTTTTTATAGAAATTACTGCAATCACTCGCTCGCTTCGCTTCGGCTGAATTGATAGGTGTTACTGGCTGAGCCTTGCATTTTAGTTGGTTCATTCGTTTGGATCTTATATACCCTCGCTTTTATGTAGGGAATTGGTTTCATTACCCGGCTGTCGGTACGCCTGTTAGCTCCACCTATCGAAGTATATTAACTTCACTGATATTATTTTATATACCTACTTCAATATTCCATTGCCATTTTCGAAATAGTGTAGTAAAGAGCTCTGTACTTGATATTTGTGTTTTATGAGTGTCTACAGAGCAAACGAAGTTCACCCCTCTATCGCTAGCAAATGGCAGATCGCTATCTAGGCACATTCGCTGACAATTTTTACACTAGGCAGCGCGGAGAGTGTCGCACAGACAAATGTGCACCGCATTCACTGCGTTATCTGATAACCGCGAGAAGGGTTGTGTGAAAGGACTTCACTATGATAAACCTCTGTCGATTCGTTCCTGTAAATAGGAGCAATGAATGGGAAATGGCTGTCATATTGTTGCCTTTTTGAGTGCCTTTTACGATTTACTTTGCGCCAGACTTTACTTACTTCGCCAACGTTATGACTATCTCTTGAATAATAAAATGTTTTAGCTTTAGATAGCCTTTTAGAGGCTTTAGTTTATTTTCAATGTGCAATACCAGAACGGTTTGCTTCATCGATTAGCTCGAATGCATTAAGCGAATGCAGTAGAACGGTTTATGCAAAGAAAGTATTATCTAAAGCACCAACATTAAAAGGCAACATAAATCGCTACAAACAATTATACTCGTATCGAAGCCCCGAACATCCATAACTTTCAATTTCGCCAAGTTCAACGTTCACGCACTTTTCTCCGATGAGAATAAATAAAGTGCTGTTACACGCAGAATCGGTCCGATTGCAATCATCGCGACATAAATCTACTTCGGCTACTCTTTTAATCCTTTATCCCTGTTGATTCTTACCGCTTAGTTTATTTCTGAACCAAATGGCCCGGTCTTGTAGCAAGGTTTTGTTTCCCTCTTTAGTTTTACAACTATCAGTTTTTGTTAAGCTAAGTGCCGTCGAATGGACAAATGGCACATGCACGGGAGATAGGACAAGCCTGTTTTATGGGTTCCTGTTTTAAATAGAATTCCACTTCCATATCAGGAGAAAACTTAAAGGAACTTTAACATAATTCAGTGATAATTTCTAACTTAGCAGGAATACTTACTTATTTATGGTCGTCTGTATTCTTGAACTGCTCTTGTTATTAGGTTCGCAATATTTCATTTCGTTAAACGCTTACTTAATAAGCCAAAAATACTTAGTATAATACTGAAAACATTTTGTGACGGTATGTAATACATTAACAAAATTGCAAACACAGTCAAAATACAAACATGAAATCAAAATCACAATATTTTAGCCCTCAAATGGCCGAAGCTTTTATTACGGGTGTTTACGTTTTCATTTGCTTTGGAAATTGTGATAACAGATCGCAATTGTGTTGTTGAAGGGAAACAGCCCATCCATAATATAGAAGTGACCGATCGAACAAACATGAACTGGCCAATGATAAAAACTGATGAGCAAATAGACAGACAGGACTTGTGTACTCAGCTAATGGATTCAATTGATATGAAAGCTTTTACAATGACGGCGCAGCTATTATGTCGCGGTCCTCGGGGTGAAACCGAATTACTGTCCCAGATATTCGCGCTATCATTGATTTTTTAATGAAAATGTTGCTCTTCTCGATTCTACTCAGTAGGTGCGCGTTGGTAGTCTTTTAGAGGTATCGATAACCTACTTACTAGTTTTGGTTTTGTATTTTTAGGGTAAGCATTTCATTCCGAGAATAAGTTGAAAGGCAATAACAGTTAATATTATTCCTATAACGATTTGGTAAATAATGTTTTCAGCGAAGTTATCATAGTTTGTTCTCGGAAAATAAAAGGGTAGGAAACTGAAAAAACAAAACAATAAAAGTATCTTTAGAGTTAGTAAAGCAACAATAATTTGGAAGACCTTAAACAATTAAAGACCTACTTCAGGGCAGGGGTGTCTCTTTAATTATAACTAGAGTACTAAATGGAGAGCGGAGGAAATGAGTTAGTTACTAAATTCTATCGGAATGAATAACAAAACCATTCCAGCTTCACGCCATTAAACTAAAGCAGCTACACTAAATCCCAACCGAACTCCTGCAAGGTTAATCGGGTTGAATAATTCGTGGGTTTTGAAGAAAACAAACAGAGATCGCAGGTTCTGATTGGTGGAGAACACTTCACACAATGGCGTGAAAGCTGTCGCGGCCACAATACAGCGGAGAGTATCGGCGGTGCATCGCGTCGTTAGCTGTAAGATGGCCTCTGGGCGCTGTTCCATCGCTAGCTTGCTTATGGACTCCGGGTATTGTGTCCAGTATACTGGAAATTTTTTTTTTTCAAATAACGGCTTAGTAATAATAAAAAAATACCTTTGTTGGTCTGTTATTCTTCTTCTGTTAACTATTTTTGACTTCTCTCATCCTCTTTGTAGATCACTATTATCATCATACAACTCTTTACATCCAACATTACTTCTATATTCTTTTAAGGTATTATTTTTTATTTAATTGCACTCAGTTCTTCACTTCAGTTATTATGTAAAAGTTTAATGTTTCAAGCTTCTAGGTCCAATAATTCAAGCTATGCGTTGTCTGGTAATTAGTAATCTTTGTTTTTGTCAACTACATAACTTAATAAGTAGTTGTTAACCTTGTTTGAATGGCTCATTTCTTAGTAAGGATAAATCTTGACCAGAATTGAGTCACCGATCTGTTGGTCGTAAAATCAACCTTGTTTAGACTGTATCCAGCGCCGAATACATACGTGGTTTCCGTGCCACTAAACAGCAGAACGAAGTAAACAATAGGTGACATTAACGAAGGGGTATTAAAATGGCATTCCGGCAATGTAGGTGCCTGTGTTCGAGAGACACCGGGCAGCCATATTGGATTACTTGCGCGTGTCGCTCCGGTTACATGCGCACGCGCACGCGAGCCGACCACACGCGGCGCCGCGCCATCTAGCGAGCTCTACTGGGATTTCGATATCTAATGTGACTTATCGTTTCTCTGTAATCACCTAATCATTGTTAGGATCATTTAAGAACTAGATCTAGCCTCTTAATGTAACTTAGAATTAGAATATTTATCTGTGATGATAAAAGCTTACAATACTCAATACATTTCTTTGGTTAATTATGCGAATATAAAATGTGGTCACGTTATTATAAAAACTAATCTTTTTTTTGGATTTATTCGTAATTTAATAACTTTTAATTAAAATTGTTCAATTTTATTACACTGCAATGATCGGTTGGACATTACAATTAGAATTTATAATTTATACTCCGTACCAATTGTACCAACTGCGTCGCCATCCAAGAGCAGATATTACAGAGATAATCTATTTGCTGCATTTATACTATAGGTAGGTACGAAACCAAATGCGGATAACTATACCGTCCTTTGATATCTGTGGTAGTTAAAAAGTTATGAATGATGAGTAAATGTTGGTGAAACTTAAAAATATTTATCCTAAAGTAAATAATAATATACTACATTTTAGAATTCATTGCGATCCCCTTCTAAATGTTTAGAATATAATCAATACATTTAAAGTACAAGTAACATACTAACGGAAGCTCAAATATGAATCTTGTACCACAACAAGCTAAGAAACTCCCTTAGGATCTCGTCATGTTAGCGTCGAAGCAAGAAGACAGAACTTCTGTCCCTTGTTATGTAAACTTAAACTCACAGGGAAGGAAATAGAGTCGAAGTTTCTTTGCAGTTAAACATTACATCGGCCATTCTAGCTTGGAAGAACAATATAAGGGGTGATGTGAGACAATCGTAAAGTTTAATAATAATTACATTCTCAACTCCTCCGTTCCTCGCAGGTTGTGCACAATAATTAACCGCTCAGAATTACTTAGCTGAAATAATTTAATGTGACGTGCGTCGAATAAGCGCAGTATTTCATTGGGTACGAGTTGAAATGTTCAATAAGAAATTGGGTTAAATTTAAGTCCATTTTTAAGGGGTATTTGTTACGTAGTTAATCTTAAGTTTTCTTCTGCTTTTTCCAATATGGTCTAAGAATTAAAAGTTCACAAAACTTTTTTCCATTGATTCATAATTATAAGTGTTCAATATTATATTCCTTTAAAAAAATGCAGACACGAGTTTGATATTTAAGATAGTTAAAATTTACATGGAGAAGGATGGTAAAAATACAGACACATCTCAAACACAAAGGAAGGTGCCGTTGATAGAGTATTTACATTGAGATTGACATCTGCTAGAGATATCTATGGTTTTAAAATATCTATGGTCTACAGTTTGACATAATGAAGTATTTATTTATTTATTTATGTACACACAATTACATTTTAAAAGACACAGTGTTACAGGATAGTTTGTACATAGGTTCTGCTTATTTCTTATAGAAATTTCTTCCAGCAGACCTGGGAATGGAAAAGTGATATGAGAACAGATATAGCGTGCACTCGAACATGGAAGTATCAGGTGTTATACGAATATACTTAAAAATACATAGAAATTCCATAGCCTATTATGGTAAATATTATACATATTTATATTAAAAGTACATACTTATTATATATATAAATAAATAAATAAATATATATATGTTACGGTAAACTTGATGAATTGAAAATT
>LGAG01028598.1:433678-456448 GCA_001278395.1 Lerema accius
TTCGTAAGGAACGACAGGGGAACAAAGTTCATGTTTTATTTGTCGTGTAACTCTCTATGGGGTGAGATAGGGCCCCTTGCTCTAGTTCTAATTTACATACGGAATCACGACCCGTAATAATGTGATAAAAGCGAATGTTTATGACGAACAATATTTAACATCATGGTGGATCATAGAATAACCTAAAATATTAAATGCCTGAAATAACTTAATATTATATATATTTATATTACATCTGCAAATGTGGAAGACGTTGTTATACAACATATTTTTTTATTATAGTTTAGTTGATCCATTAGTTTATCATGTCAGGTACTCTAGCCCGTCAATTTATTTTCCTTTGAAAGTATCTTCAGAAAAACAATCTCATCTATACCTAATAAAACTTTTTAATATTACATTTACTAATAACAAGTGCTTAGAAACAAATTATTTTTGGCGTTTTTATTAAACAAATCGATATTATGAAATATATCTGATAGTAGGTACTTAGACGAACTGTGTACTTGGTTTCTCGATAATAATTAAAATCAAGGTTTTCTTCTTAAATTAGGCAATTTTTCGTAAACTTTGTTATATTCCATTGACTGTGAAACAGACGATATCGCTACCGTATGCTTATTGCAACATCAATAGTTATATTTATGGGAATTACATCAGCTACCCGCCAGTGCAAGTCCCGTCAAAATAGGACCAGCCGTTTCAGAGATTAGCCGGATCAAACAGATCGACAAAAAAAAATGTTATTTTGCCACGTGTACCGTGTACACATACGTATGCATGAGTAAAAAGCGATTATTTTAATATAACAAACAGACATTTCAATTTTATTTAGTTGTATAGATTACTCATCAATGTTATGATTTTCAAAGTCGATCCAAGCAAAACCCAAAAATTCCAAGAGTTCCATTACTTTTCATTAAAACTTACTTTCCCTAATTTCAATTTCCTCGATCGGAGCGGGCCGGGGAGCCGAGCGACAGCCACGTAAGTCATAGCGTGCAGCTGCTAGAACCCACAGGAATATAAATATTATTTACATGCAGTTAAATTCTTAGGTACGCGGCGCCACATCGGGGAACTTTGTAGAAAAATGAAAAATTACCGGTCAGGGAGCAGCGACCGCAGAAACATCGCATAAGGAACAACTAATGAAAGCTTAGAGCCATTCGCATAAATCTCCCTTACATTTTTAATACCAATATATCCGTCGAGGGGAGTCTCCGCCGGGGAAACGAAAATGTTGCCAAAAAACAAAACATTCGCGGACTTTCGCATTTATATCTTATTTAAATACCAGATGGTTCGCTTGTAAGTGTAGATATTTTTTAATCGGTAGCTCACCGGGACATAATGGTATCGCCCGATCGGCCGTCAGCTGGTATGTAGATGTACGGGAGTTATCGTGTTCGGCGGCTAATTTAAAAATCCCCCGCTCGGGATCGCTCGCCTCGCGCGCCGCGTCATCTCGACGTGGCAGCGTGATATCTCTCTTGACCTGTATATTTTTTATTCCCTTCGTTACCTAAGCTTTTTCGTATCGTATTGAATCTCGAGGAGTCGTGTAGTCTCATTAAAATAATACAGGGCTACCGGATAATCTTATCCGGTGTGTTTCGATCGCAGATTGGGTGCGCGTGCGTCGATAACACCGCGAGTTATTCCGACCGTGCACGCTCGATACGCTACTCCTTTTTAGTCATTTTGAGGCGACATCTTCATTATTTGTACCTCCACTACGAACGAGGAACGTCTCCCGAGCTACGACAATGTAATCTTTGATAATATATTCATGAAATTATACATGTTACACAATGCACACGACAAAAGCTACACGCCGAATAAAGTACTGGCAGAAAGAGTCCTTTTTACGAGGAAGACAGATCGACATCTGCTGTCGGAAAACAACCCTTATTGTGGGGGTTAAGAGATCAAACTCTGTGTTATGGGTACAAAATTTGATGTTCTAAATTTCACACATAATAAAGGGAAGCAATTCTTATGATTATTAGCGCCGAGACTGCGGGAATAATCCGCCGCAGTGACATAGCTGTGTGACATAATCCGGAAAAATGTAATAACAATAAAATAAAATTGCTGCCGGTTTGGAAATTTAAAAAGCATAGGGAAGAAAATTCGTTTTCCGCACCAACGCGGCCATTATCGTTATTTTGAATTTACTTTTTTTATGATGTCAAAGTAGGAACCGGGCATATGTTTAGATGATGAGTGGTCAAAGCAATAATGATTTCATATTGTAATTGCATGTTATCAATGTAATAAAAAGTGCTAAGGATCAATTTAAACACTTATGTAGTGCTATCAAATATAGTCTTAATACGTAAAGCTTCTTTAAAGGAAGTTCTGTCACAAAACATTAGATACGAAAATTCTATTGGTGATTATTTTTAAAATCAATTTAATTAAAAATCCTTAATAGAAATGGTAATTAATTGAACATTGCTACGAAAATTTCACGCAAGTAATATAATTCACGAGAAAGCCTCTTCTAAATCCAATTCCCACTTATTCCCAATTCTGTTTCCGTTAAAACATTAAATCAACGATATTACTTAGCGTTAAGGCATTATTTCCTTACGATATTACTGTTAAAATTTCACCTTAAGATCGACAGAGACTTCCTTTATTTCTTCAGTTTAAAAGGTCTAAAAGCGGTTTGGGGGTGCGCGGAATACTTACCTTTTGTTTCCGCGTACAAAGATCCATTTCGGGCGCACTCACCTCAAAGCTCGTTTAAATAATTTTGCCGGTTTTGAGTCGTAAATTTAAAACAGACTTTAATTGTTACTTTAACTGCAAGCTCGACATAGTCTTTCAGGACGGGGCTGCGAATGTCTTAATTCCTTTCCCTATGACTTATGTTTTGTCGGAATTAAATTGTTTCTTTGTTAGCTATTCATAAAAATAAATCATGTTGGGGTGGTATGGGTTTCTTCTATGTTGAGCTCGAGACAACTTCTGTTTGTGGTATGTCTTGTTGTATGTCGGATGTGGCCGAGGCACCAAGTAGACAAATAGCAACGTTGGGGTTTTGCCGCCACGTCTAGACTAAAACACTTTTTTTTCAGTAACTGATAAATATTGGAACAAGACAAAAATACAGTTCTTTTTTTGTCTGTCTTTATATTGTTTAAGTTTGAAGTTATTAGAAATTTCATATTTGGTCGTTTTTTAGATAATTTTCAAAAACCTGTATTAAGTGTATTATTTTACTCTTTTAAAAAATGTGTCACTTACTATTAAAAATAAATATAAATGGATTGAGTTTCGTGGTAATATTAAAATCGCATTAGATGGAGTGCAACTAGAACAATACAAAGACCGTGAGGGCGCTACATTCCCAATTTAAATATTGTTGGTTTTACTGAGTGCACGAAATTGAAGAGAAATACAATTTTCTCAGCGACCCTTCCCAACTAAATCGTATTGACTACTAAAAAAATAAAAGCTGGCGCGACCTTTCGTCTGCAAGGTACAATCATCGTATGCATAAGTATCGTAAAATATAAACGATTACAATATCAGTTAATTACTCGGAGCCATTATTAAATTGCGTAACCGAAATCGATCCTTTTGTTTATGGGTTTCGATCCTTTCAATCATCTATCGGCCATTGAGTTTCGGTATAATAATAATTGTCCATAATTATATATTCCCTTGAACGGCGCATCACTTTTATTGTTATTTTATTTATAAAGTAAAGTAATAATTTTTTCATCGAACCCGACTCTATCAAGTTTTTTAATTTGATTTATTCGATACGATGATCGATTTAATAACGACCAAATGTTCATCTTTTTGCTTTCTTATGGTTCGCCGCTAGGACTACATTACGTTGAGATTATGTGATTTTGATCTGGTTTGTTAAAATTTGATTTTGTAGTCTATAATAAACATTGTTTAGCTACGTCAGCATATATTAGGCTCACCTGAACCAGGGGACAGAGTGTTCTATTCATTCTTTACGAGGTAGTAACACAAGATAGATCGCGGCAACTATTTAGGACGTAAAGACCACCGGGAGCACCTTTTGTTAAGACTACTCGCAAATCGCGAGATGCGCAGATACGCCGCATACCAATGCCGACCCTTAATGGCGGTCCCTCGGCGGAGGTAATTTACGTCTCATGTGCGAAACCACTCTTAACTAAAAGCCCTCTAAATTACACTACATCGGGATTGATTCGAAATTAATCTCGGAAAGATTGAGACGAGTTTTTGCGGCGTAAAAATTGATACGAAACACTTAAGTAGGTGTATAGCGAAACCGTTCGAGACTTTTGTTACGAGCTCCTTAAACTCTTCGATTACATTACCGAATTAAGAGATTATCCTCGTTAATAATGAATATATCGCGCTCGTTACCGAATGACATTTGCCAGCAATTTTTAATTAAACGATAATGCCGATCTAAAAACGATATCGCACGCGTAATATAAACTATCGGGCAAAATATCTTGAAATCACAAAAAATACACAACATCGATGGAAACAGCGACAACCGCGTACAGGTCTACAAGACAACGTTTCAATTTACAAGATCACGGTTCGAGATAAGCTCCCGGGACTCATACTGGCTTATTCTTGGGCTTATTACATAGCATGCGAGAGTTAACTTGTCCTCCTTATCATCGAGATTATTGTTTGTCGATACGGTACGCAACCAGTCCCAACCTCATTGTCCAGGCTCCGCACCAACTCGTGTATTTATATCCAGATTACCTGGAAAAACTTCACTTCTAAATCTAGCTACGTTGTTGCTAGCATCAGTTTTGTATCTAACCGTAGCATCATTAGATTTTTATAATCTATCTCTAGGTTTATCTACACTTTTAAAAGTACTTTTCTTTGTCTTTTACGTAAGCCATTTATAATAACGATGGTTACTTGTAGTAATCGTATGCAAATCCAACTCATAATTTGCGATAACAACATCAGTTGATACAAGTTCGCAATGCAGTTCAATTAGAATGTTCGTATCGAATGGACTTAAATAATTACCAGCCTAACAGAATTATTAAACGAAACAATCCTTGCAGTATGGAACACGATAGTTGCGGGACCGCTAATGTTGTTATGACTTTAATTGCATCCAGCCATATAGCAATTCGATCGTGTGCCACGTCTGATGCATGCATACTATTACTTTCTTTTAACAAGAGATTGCAATTTACAGGTTGAACATGTACGATTGTTTTGTTTAAATAAATAGTAATTAAAGGTTTTTTTCGATTTAGACAAATAGACCAAATTGTCGCTGACTTCGATTTGCAAGAGCAGATTAAGATTAAAAAACAGTGTTGGAATACAGGATTATATTATTGTAATTTAAAGTAACCGAACGCATACGGCAACTTAAAATAATAAAGAGAATATACCTTTATCATTATAACGATGCTGTATTAGTAAAAGCTCGCGACTCTCTAATTTTTGGAGCAATAACAGAGAATTCTCCATATCCTTCTCAAGTGTATTATGTCTGCGAAACTGCTCTTAACGCGTGTGATTTATTACATGATAAGAAGTTATTATCTGTTAACACTACATGAAATCCGATCCTAAATCGATGAAGGCTCAAGGATGAAATTAATACTTTTATACCTAATATCTATAAGAAACAAGATTTATTCTGGAAATCAGTTTTATTTTCACAGCATAACAGATGTAAGGTCTACTAAAGCTAAGTGAGACTAAGCCATTAGCACAGACGAAACAATATATAGACTGAGACTTCGGAACAAATGAGCGTAGCAGAAAAAACATAACGTATTTATCAAATGATAACGTTTCCCGGTAAATTACTCGACGGGCCGTGCTCTGTGACATAATATGTCAAACCTTAAGAAAAAGAAAAAAACTTACTTCATTTTTTTGATCTGAGGCCACTCGTAAGAAGTAATATTTTTGTTCTGAAAATATTGAGTGTACCAACATCACCAGTAGCAAGTGTGGAGGTGTTCGCAACAACAGGAGTTAATCAGGTTGATCCTACGAACAGCGTTATAGATCAGTTAGGCACCTAATTGAATGAGGGACCGAATTAAACTGTGAACGGGCGTGACCTCTTTCTATTCAAATTCGAGTCGTTTTGATGCGTTCATTCACGTCTTCGAGGGTAAATTCGCTACGTATTAAGACGCTGTTCTAATTTAACTTGACAATAACGCAAACTGTGCCGGAATTAGGGCGGTAATATCGGCGCTATGTTAATGCAGACATGTTAAATAATGAATACTGTTGTTATTTTGTCAAAACATAAAAGTACTGAAACTATTCCAATTTTTATAAAAGAATTCGGAATCAAAACATTGAATTTCTAATCTATACTGTAGGAAAATTTAACGTTTCCTAATATGTTATGTTGATAAGTGACTACCGATGTAATCGAACATTATACTCAAATAGTAATCGAGAAGTTATAGACCGTAAGTTAATATTAATCAAGAAATTAATTATCCGAAGATCCAATTATGATTTGTGTATTTGTAATTGTAATCAAATAATCAGTGGCGTCTCAAATACCCGAATCGGAACTTGCTCCCCCAATCATTTCCGTCAGGTTAGATTTAATTGAAAGTTATGCAAATCTCTCAATTCGACTCCTTCACAATGGTCCCGGATTCCGAATGAGTTAATCCGTGTTTATGTTCCTAATCGGCCCCTTGCTAACGGGCTTGTTACGGGTTTAGCTCTGTTCATTTAAACTATACTATGCCTTTTGTATACAACTGCCTATTTTACTTTAACTTTGTTTTATGCTACTATTGTACACCCATTAGCTTCAACTTGATTATGATCTGCTACATACCATGGATTTCTCTTTCTGAAAAGAACTAGAGCGGGCCCTACCACACTGCTCCAGAGTAGATTAATAGAAAGGGTATGGTCATTGGTCAACACAGATGTAGAAATTTTTCAATGTTCCACAGATGCAATTTTCACGTTTAGGTTAAGTACAGATGTGTGCAGTCTTCTATTTTATTCTAGTCTATTCACAACATTGATGTACGCCATAACAATATAACACTCTTATTGAAAATGAATAATAAAGAAAACATAATGGTATCTTGTCTTGATATGTTGTTTACAATATGAAGTCAAGGTCTCCTTCTAACTCATAAGTATTATAGGCACCACGTAACGTGTGTAATACCTAAAGCAGTAACACAGATTGATCATTATTTGCTCACCTTGTTGTTCGCTGTACGAATACCTACTGTTTTCAAGAACTAAGCAGATAAGGATATCATGGAAAAATTTCTTTCAAATGTAAACAATTACGAGGAAGCATTATCTCGCTTACTGTAACTGTGCAAATCTCACTTTAATACTGAAGTAATTAGTAATTTAGTTACAGTGTACTGATTATGTTATTTTATTGTTGCAGCTGAACTAAAAATGGATGTCCTGAGAGAAAGAGAAGTAAAAGACAACTTGGAAAGACAACTTTTGGATGAACAGAAAATGAGAGGTAAGTTTTAAGTTTAAGGTTTTATTAGTTGGTTTAATAATCGTAATACAGTTTATTGTATTCACACTACTCGTCACGGATTGAAGTAAGGATATTAGTGATGGAGTCAGGTATAATTGGTACCTACTATTGGTGATAAATAAAGTATACTCAACTCAAAACAAAATCTTAGAATCAAATCTCAAATGTACATTTCATAAAAGTAAAACAAAATCAAAGTTACATTGTTTATTTAATCTTTCAACATCTTACTAAACGATAGACAAAATAAAATAAATTATATTAACATCATTACAACGTAATGGAGGTATTATTAAAAAAAAAAACAGGTTTTAAAATCCTTTGAGTAAATATTGTACTCGCTCCTGCTGCTCTTATCCGATTTGCATAAAATATAATGTTTCCAGTAAAATTGTAATATTGAAAGCATTAACAGTGTATCTTAGAGTATAAACTAATATCTCGTTGCACAATAGACCAGCACCAATAAACCGCGTGGAAAGAACAAGTAGGGTGTAATTTCAATGCCTCCATAAATCTCAAGCACGAGCACGCTTCGCATTCGCCAAAATTAACAGGAGATCTTATTACGAGACCATTGTCTTCCTGCCACGTTATTTATTTCTAACATTAAAACTATTATTTTCTCATATTACCTCCGCTCGTGCTCTATGTTGCCAATTTTCTTTCCGTGCTCCGGTCCATTGCCGCCTCGTAGGTTCGCCGTAATTGTGTACATCACAATGCGTTATTGATGTACAATTAATGCATTTTTATGCGTACATTCACACGTTACAAACACGATTCCTTTCTTCTTAAGTGGCATCTTTATGATTGCTTTTGATTTTCCCAAGCTGCTCGCGTGTTCTAACATTCTCTTCAATTTATAGATCCATTGATAGTTTTATGAGTCTCTTTGACATCTCTGTAATCTCTGCAATTACTGCGATTGTGAAATATATTGAGTTATGGCTTATGGGAATTTAAATTATGCGCACACCGCAAAACAGTGTATTCAATTCTGAGTTTAGAGAAACATATTTATCTGAAACAATTTCTTGGAATCACAGCCATGTCGAATAGCCTTCATAAATCCAAAGGGCTCTCTGAACGCTTCACCCTTTCCTTACCAATACAACATAGCATTTATCAAATAAAGAAAACGTAACAGAATGAGGCTGACCTTTTAACAAATGTCAAGCGGCAAGGCGCCAGTGACCTAGCACCCTAAGACAAAGGGTTTAATCCCTCTGGAGCGACAGCACAAGCTAATTTCAACTTTAAACTCAAAGTAACAATATCACACTTTAGTTAACTAAGCGAAGAATTTAGATGCGGGAATGACATTAAAGTTGCGAATAGTTCATTGCGGAAGACAATTCTAGTGTACATTGTAGAGTGCCATTATAAATCGAAATGATATGCGGCCGACAGATAACAGTAGGCTGTCACCGGATCTAACGAAATAATTACTGGCTACGAAACACATTCTAATTAACTACGTGACATGTTATATTTATTTCAAGTTAGCAACCGTTGCAAATGTAGATGTAGATAAAAAAATAATTATGCAAATGCTGTCTTCGAGTCGCCGTTACTATTTGTGATGCGCTTAACGTAATCGCTTCTGATAAGTTACTTGAACGAACTCGCAGTTTTATAGTTTTTACCTCATATTTATAGTTCTGGCCATAACAACTCTGTCAGCCATTAATTGATACTACACATGTTATTGTCTATACAGCCAGGGTTAATGGATTTAATACACTATTTGACAATGTGGTGTAAAAGCTTTTTGACAACTTACCGACGACGCTTCCGTGTTATCGGTAACCTCGCTCTGATTAAACTCATTTCGTTCATTTAACCGATAGCGTTAGAAACGGCGTTAATGTTAATATAACGCTACGCAAAACTTCAATCATCTGTTATTTTAGTTAGAAACCACAATATGGCAGAGCATTGCGGCCGCAGCCACGAGCGATGCAACAAAGAGGGAAATTCGGATCCCATACATATTTCACACGGTGAATGAACTCGATTGCGACGTGAGCAATACTGTTAATTGCCAAAAACCAATCATCAGATAGCGCGCTATGTGTCGACCCTATGAAATACGCCTTTAGTTACAAAAGCTCACGCCGCAGTCGACGTTCACGGCAATATACCGAGCGCAATCAAAAATACAAAATACAATTCGCCCTCCGCCTCCGTATCGAGCGGCGATCTTAGCGGCATAACTCGATTTCCGAAAGGATAAATGGCCAATTAACGTAATGATTTCGTAAAAAAATCCACGAAAAACCGAATTACAAAGTAGGAGCTTTCGGAGCATTCAAATTTTATCCCTTATAGTGGATCGTGGCGCGGCCCAATAACAATCAATCAGGGAGGTCGATCGCAGTCCGCCATGAAAATTGGAATAGAGCCCGACGAGGCTAATCAACGTCCACGGAGCATACGGCCATTCATAATAGATATTGTGGTGAATGGTCCACTCCAGTATCTGATCGGGATCTAGCGCCGCGCCGCGCGCCGGCCGGAGTGGACGGTGGCCGCTCTACTAATGCTCTGCGCTTCAATTTAAATGGGGATGACTATACCCAGTATACACAACTAATGCAATTATTCGAGGAGGATGCATAATTGTACCGATACAAAAGTCAATTATTCAATGATGAAACGATTCATTAAAATAATTGGCTTCGACTTTTTGTGTCCAAGTACAATTATTTGCCTTAACGGTGTGAAGTTCTTCATTAATAATGATTTGATGTGAGTTAGTCCGAGGGGTAAAACTTTTATTTTATGATATCTAAATGTCTTGGAATGGTTGAACAAGGAAATAATAATACTTTTTTGATAATATACCTACTTTCTTACATTAAATAGGTAGCGTCTACTCAATTCACTCAACATAAAAATTAATGAAGCCCCGAGACGAACGCGTAAAATTAATATTAGAATCGTAGAGCACTCATTGTATGTGATTGAATTTGTAGCAATTTCCTAACACACTTGTTAATTACTCAGAAGTTCATAATGAAATATTTCTCGTACAACCCAAATATTGAAGTCTGCATTCGAGAGGAGAGGAGGTTAGGAGTCGGTATAACTCGCATTGTGCTCGAGATTGCGTAATTAAATAACATGTACTAGGCCGTAACATTACGGGCGTCTTGAAAGGGTTCGCAGTTGAAATGTTACGCCAATTATGCCAACATTATGTAAGGAATTGAGGGTTATTGATATCTATCCTGTTTCCGAGTCGGCTGAATCACGTACGATGACATGTTATGTTATATTTGTATTTTAGTTCAAACGTAGCGAATATTTCGTATCACTGAACGAATTACTCTTTGTCATAACCTTGGTTAAATAGTTTCTTATAGTATCTATTTTATACAAAAGTATTTACGTTAATACAATATTGATTCACGTCACTAAATACGAGTGTCATATCTAAAACAAAAGCAATACCGAACGGCTTTCAACACACGATTGGTTGTTATGTGTCCAAATGTTGCATTTGGAAGCATTGATCATGAAACATAATATCACACTATTCCCCCGCATATTGCGAGCACTATCGCAGCTCCAACAGGCCACTGATCAAATTCAAATGAAACTGTTTCACTCCGACAATCGTATCAACACAAATCAACTCCACGAGCCCTTTGTCTGATTACCTGATGCTCACCCCAATACACTTCCTATTATGGCTCCGCATCTAAATGGTATTCCATGACAAATGTTTGTAAGACATACTACATATATAACATATGTTTGTTATTAAAGTAAGTTATGTGACCTTTTTACGAAGATTATTTTTAATGATCGGCGATTAACATCAATATTATCAGCACCTACGAGATAATCTAATGTCACAACGCCTGTAATGTTTTATTTAACTACTAAAATTAAATTCGAAGCGAAAAGATCCATTAATGAAATTATATTAATTATATCAGAAGGCAAAACATCTAGCGCCCCGTGCACTCATGCAGTGCTCCGACATTCGTCGGCGAGTATAAAAATTATGTATTGATGTATACGTAAATGAGATTAGTATCAATTATCATTAAACAAGGGAAGCAATAAATTATAGTAATTTAAATGCATCAGTTTTTCTGCTCTCCATGTTAAATAGATCGGTATTTATTAGTGAGGTCGGTGCTAACGCAGTTTTTATCATTCCAATACGTTGTAAATTGCTGTTGAGTTATTTCGTGACGCAAGCCCCAGCAAAATGCACTTTCAGTGCGGATGTGTGCGTTTAATCGCTTCTATTGTTTGGCGTTAGACGGAAACTCTGTTTTATACTCACAGGCCATCCCTTTAGCTATTCAGGATTTGAATACGCATCGCAAATGAACGCTTGGAAGAGCAATCTTGCTGACAGTCGTGAACAAGTGGGTACTAGAATTTTGCTAATAGATTATTTGAGATTTTGTAAAATAACACACTAGTCGTGGCTACACTAGTCGATAAAGAATACCTACCGCTACATGTAAATCGATTCATGTATGCAAATGGTACATTATATTAACAAAACTTATACATACGAGTATCATGATAATATTACCCTCCTTTTTTTGGGATGTCCTGTAAAAATGTACCTGAGAGCTCGTAGCTATATTTTAGCTTGATTCTCAGCTCCGAGTACATTCTCAGGAATGTATGAGGGAATGGAAATTCCTCGAAAGGAATTGGCAAATGATTGGCGAAAATGCCTGAACTCCTTCACGCAGAGAAGTGAGTGGGAAGACAGCAAAAAATGTTCGACACTCGCTCGATCGTCCCGCTGGCGACCGCAACGATCCGACGCGAACTCCCGGAACGGTGCGACGACGCCGTGCCAGGAATTCAATCACCTGCTCACTTCGGCTAGCTCACTTTTACAGGATTCCCAATTCATCGACCCTACCCTAGTTCATTAAACCTAAGTTGAACGGAACAGATAGAAATACTATGCCGAAAACAGTGTCGTTGATAAAATCTGTCGTTTCAAAATACTCTTCATCTTTAAATAAGTTGAAAATGAACATGTTTTTTTAATCTGTTATTTTAAAGTTACGTAAAGTACTACACGTCGTTCTAGCCGTTGTACTATAAAAGATCATTAGGAAGAAAATGTACAAAAAAGTTAATAACCCAAAATTTAAAGTGGAAAGCTGAAAGAGACGCTATAAAGGATACAAGTCAATATCCCAACCGTCAATTCTCGTTACGATCAAATTAGACGAGTGGAGCTTCTTTTTGCATTGTGGTATCTGGAAGGGAAGTTATCGCCGTTATGAAATTTTCGTGGGCGACTTTGGGTAAATATTTGCACTTGAGCGTTGCATCAGAGGTATCGTTTTTTGCTGTTCCGCTGCGGCTAAGGAGGTTGTTTTATTCCCAGCTTTATATTCATTTCGCACGACAGCTTAAAGCGTTCTCCGATGGAAGTTTCGGATTCATGCTGTTTACGAGGTTTTGATGGAAATTTTCAATTCATGTAGCGAGCGGTTTCGTACTCGATGCACGTTATTAGAGGATCTTATCGACCAAGGGTCAATTTATTATCTGTTTTTTGAAAGGGTCTATTTTAAAATGGACGCCCTGAATGATACTGGTAACATTGATTGATCGGATGATGGATATTTAAGAAGTAATCCCTATATCTATCTATGGCTCGATATCTATAGTGTCGTAAGTATTGCTACAAATTTTGTTTTAGTCGTTCACGATTATCTCGAAGAAGGTGGTAGGTGGTTCAATACGTGACGTATTTACAGAATGGCCGGTACGATAGCCCGATGCGGGACACGTCAGCGCGGCATGTTCCTAATGGTTCCCACTAGCTTCTGACTTATATGAAATTGTCACTGCAAAAATGTACGTTAAAAGAATTTTTGTGTGAAACCAATCAAGAAATTCAATCACGGAATCTTTCTTTATCTATCTGGTGGTATCAAACGTTATAAAGCTTGTGCATTCCTTAAGATGATAATGATGAAAGTGATTACATTACTTAGGTCACTATTTGTAATTTCCTAAATTGTCAGAATCTTTCACCTACGCCGCGGTTAGTCTAAAGAATGAAAATCTCTTTTAGAGTGATCCATTTGTAACCAAATTTGTATGTTATAAAGTAAAAATCAAATAAAAAGAAATAAGTACCTAATACCGGTAACATTTAGCAACATAGATGAAGGGAACAAACGCACAAATCCGATGAGTGGTCGATGTTCTCGTGAAACGAAGCGCAGTATGAGCTTCGGCCGCGCATGAGTAATGGCAATGATTAGATTTAGCCGACTGCACGACTGGCTACAGCTCGCCCTTGCCACACACACACAAACACACACACACAGAGACAGACAATTCGTTAACGGACCTCGGACATCGGACAAACAAAATTTGTATGACATCACAGCGATAATATCAATTGGGACTCTTGGCTGGAAATCTCGAGGATTTAAAACAGTCATCAAATATAATTTAAAACATTGTATTGATAAGCAAAAAATGATTCTATTCTAAGACTTTGCAAGCTTTAACTCCATTATTCCCAAATATTAGTGAATAAGTATAACTATGGCATTTCATGAAACTATTGGATACTTGATAACTTATTTTTCTATCATAAGTTAAATTTTAAATTCGCAAGATGTATCCTAATAATTCCGCCAAATGTAACCAACACATTTCTTAACTAGTACACAAAGATAAGCAACGGTTTCTGCTCGACTAACACGGGCAAGGCTTAGAAAATGATTCTAAAAATCACATCAATGTTTTATAGGCACAGTTAAGAGGTGTTAACGCTTAAGCTTCCATAGAAGAAGTTGGTCGGAAGGAGAATCACAACAACACATTTCACGGCTAAGTAGAATCCGATGTTGCTCGCGCCACCAACAACACAAATGGACTACCTTATATGAGAATAGTTTTTGTATCCGTTACCTAAACCGGAATGGCACGAGCGTTTAATTGCCCCCAAAGTTCTTTATTGCGCTGAAACCGAATACTGGGAATAGATGTGGTTAGAAATTGTTTGTAATCTCAATAATTTGCATAATATATTTCGCCGCTAACCTATTAGTTGCTATAATTAATCATGATATTAATTCAATTAATTCATATCGAATTATGTCATTTAGTATATTTGCTGTTATTTATGTTTTTCAATACTTTTAATTGCGTTCATTTTGATCAAGTTCTATAGATAGTTTTCGATTATTGATTTCCAACAAACTGTCTTAAATAAAATAAGGAACAAGTAGAAAATAACGTTATAAAGTCAAGCAGCAATAATAAAACCGTATTGTATGTGGATTTAATATTGAAAGTAGCATTTACAAAGTTTAATTTAGCAAACCATCAACATTCGCAAGGAGATAACGAAACGAAAGCCGACCAAGGCTCCACAATGTAAGCAACCTTGTAATTACAACTTCTGTAATTACCAACTTGTAGTTGAAGAGAACACATCCATATACAAATAATGATAATCAACCTGCTATTCAGATCCGCCGCGGCAGAAAATAATAAATATAACGCGCTAATAAAATCTCCGTAGCGGAAATAATAATAAAATATTACAAGAGCGGGAGGTTTTGTCTAATTAATTTTGTATACGTGTTGCGTTGTGGGGCTGTGTTGTCTTGGGAGTAACACACAATGAGTCTGTGAAACTGAAGGCAACACGGTAACAAGATCCGTGAACGCGTTAAATTAGAATTTATGATTGTGTGTGAAATTGTTAGAACACGTTTTAATGTAATTTGAATATTATATTTCCCTATTGTAACCTACCTACGCCCAAATCATT
Source organism: Lerema accius (assembly GCA_001278395.1). NCBI lineage: Eukaryota > Metazoa > Arthropoda > Insecta > Lepidoptera > Hesperiidae > Lerema > Lerema accius. The sequence continues at coordinate 448,990 of LGAG01028598.1, forward strand.
TCTTCTTAAATTTGTGTGTCATAAGAAAGCTTATGATTATCATAATTTGTTATTTTCTTCTGTCTTAGCTACCACCAGATCAGTGACAAAAAGCTTTAACACATTAACTTCATTATAGAATATTTTAAAATTTTCAAAAAACAATATTGATATTTTTCTTTTCTTCTTCAACATCTATCATATTACTTATGTCCAAATTCTGTTATACAATATTATAGCCGCACTTTTGTAAATGTCTCGGTGTGTTCGTGTCGAGTTTACCACGTTCGAATTGTCGATTTCGCTTCAATCGACTGCACGCGCCATGTGTCGAACATATCGTATTTGTAATCTGATACTCAACTTGCCACACTCACTATAACGATTTGTTAAGAATCGCAATTTCCGATTCATTTGCATTCAGGTTTTATGACATAGTTTTAAATAAAGGTATTATTTTTTCTAAATTCGCTTATTCCAAAGTCTTTATTACCAAAATCAGTGTTTGTTAGTGTATCAGCTTTTGTGCATTCTTTTGTTTCATCAATAATCACAGAAACAACTTGTAAAGTTATTCCCTAAACTAAAATTAAACGAACGAAGTTATTGAAATTGAACAAAATTTAAGGTACATTTTCGAAATTGTCCATTGGAGCGTAGGAACTAGTGAGCCGCAGCGTTGCGTGTTAGCCGACCCGTTGGGAGTTAGAGTGTGCTCAAAACTGGCGACACCGAGTGAGTCAGAGTCAGCTGGCCACCGGGCATCGGGCCGGGGTAATGTGCCCACCCGGCCGAGCTCCATTCCATGTCGCCTAGCCGCTAGCCACTAGACGCTAGACGTGGCGAAATCATTCTTCAAACTTTTCATAACAAAGATTTGTGAAAGATAATATAGGAATCACTGAATGAGTCGAAATCAAATTCAAATTTAAAATAATTTATTCTTATTGGTAATTTTTCAATACATACAAAAAGAAAAACGGTAAAAGAATTGATGTTTTAGATTAATGGGCGTGTTGGGTTTGTAAGCTATCTCTTAATCAAAACAATGAAATAAATTGATTGAGAAAATTTTAATCACAGATATATGTATTTACTTTTACTAAATAAATTAAAAATTTTAATGCAAATTCGTCACACTAAAAAAATATACCTTACAGTCAATATTTCATGTTCATTTAACAAAAGTTTCAAAGAGGATCGAGCAACAGATAAATAAACCAGCCAAGAATACAACTCAAATTAAATTGGTCCGAAAACCCGAAGAAGTAACCCTTCGTAATGCCATTTTGATGAAATAACAACACGGAGTGGGATTATAATTACAGGAGAAGTTTTTCGCATTAATTATACAAACAAACAGAACAAGAATTTATGTCGTGACTTTCCAAACTGTTCAGTGAGTGAGTTACTGGAGCGACTCCTTAATTATTACATTTTATTTATCTTTTAATAATGGTTTTTCTCCCGCAGTTTATGTCGATAAGAACTTTTACGGTTACTAGGCTTAGGAAATTGTAAATTCATGTTTAATTAAACATACATAATAGTATTTAATTCTAATAATATTTTTCTCAATTTAAATAAATAAAACTTATGAATTCACTTAACTCCTAGACTGGCATTGTTTCAAGGTTTGATAATTCAGATATTAGACATACACCTAAGCTTTGAGCTTCAACAATTCTAACAAAACTACATAGGGGAATTAAAACATACCATGATTGTATATACTATTATAGTTATGGAAATAAAAAATACGAATATAAATATGATGTTATTGATAATATAATTTAAATAGACGTAAAGATCGAAGAGGTATATGGTTCCGGCTGCGCTCTCGCCCCACGCGTCGGAAATTCAATAATAATTGAACTTGTGCCCAGTAGACCGCATCCGGTGTCTTGGTGAAATTGCTTATTGATCTATAATTTTACCCTTACACAGGAACTTACACGTCACTATCAACCTCTGTATAAACCATTTCGCTTTGACTCGGCTATTAGTATCCAATAGATGAACGATTAGTTTTTTATGTGTTCTAATTTCCCTAAATTTGGCTTAGTTATTAGGATAAGAATATGAGTCATCTCAAACGAAACATTTTTTAAAAAAGGTGCTTTTTAACGTTAATTGTACGTAACATTTTATAATTGAAATTCAATAGAAACAACATATCATAGTTGACTTTTAACTTCCTTAATATCAATAACTTTAATCTAGAGACGACACAAAGTGTCCGATCAATTGATCTAGAGCAAACATAACGAGCATCCGATACGCGAGTCAATTGTAACTGCAAGTAGGATGTCGTTTTACGTTTACGTGAGAGTAAGCGGTCATTAAGATGTTTGTTTACCGCGAGACCACACACGAGATTACCAGTGATGTTGAAGCCATTACGGTGCTTTGACTGCAGGATATCGTATTTATTTATGTTGCCAATATCATGTTTAACGCCAACATGGCTACGGCTACGAGTTACTCTGCTCCGTCGAGGATCTGTCTGAAGTTTACTGCGTTACTGTTTGTTTGTCTTGTTTTGTCTATCTGTGAGTTATGTTCTACTTAATACTTTACAATTATGGTATTTGCATTAAGCGGTTGTGTTACTTACTTAAAGATCGTTACTTAGTTATAGTTTCTAGGAGTACTAAATGCGTCTCTTTCACACTCTATTACATCTTATGGTACCTATTAATTGATATCATTATATTTTATTAGAAAAAAAATGGTTCCACTTCACATTTGGACTTTAACATTTACGAAAAGATATTTCTCAAAAGTTAAAGTAAGTGTTACTAAAAACGTTTACATTTAAGATACCTAGTTATTAGTAAACATTATTATTTACACTTTAAAAGTATCGTATTAACTCTAACACCGACACGTTAGTCAATAAAATACATTTTGTTTTCATCTGTGGACGATCTCGGCAGCGCGTGAAAGATGATTCCGTTTACGCTCTCATTCGGCAACAAATAGATGTTTTATGCTCCAAACCCGCCGGTTTATTGGCTTATTGGTTTTTATCGAGAATTCGTCTGTTGTTTATCCCGTCCGGTACGTTATTACTATCTTCTTATTGCTCCAGTGTTTGTTAAAATGCAATTATAGCAACGTCTTTTTATTTTTTGGTTCTTTACAAATAAGGTTTTCAGTAAGTTTTGTAAACCCAAAACTGATAGTAAATAGTATTGCAATTGTTTCTATATAATCAGTTGCAGCGCTGTTTACCTACAAACACTCTTATCATCATATAAAACTTCATTTTAATAAATTGTATATTCATGTGCAATATTATTAATAATTTGAATGAAAACATTGTCATTAAAAACTTATGGATGCTAAATGAAAATGATGATATTTATTATTATTTTATTATTAAGAGAAGTTGAGGTTTAATTAAATCGGGCAATGGCATTTTGTAAATATAACTCGTAACGATAGAAAGAGAGAGACAGGAGTGTTATGGGACCGCAAATTGAAGAATGTCAAACTCTTCATTTTTGTGCTGCGCTAGAACATTTCGCCAAAAATGAATTATTCGCTACCCCTTCGCCATAATTAAATAACGCGAGCTGAAATTGATTCGTAATAACCCTTCCCGGACGTATGTTGAGGGTCACGAATACTTCTATGAAGTATAAAATGAGACACCTACTGTATTTCCAACACAGAATATTACAGCCCCTTCATCTATCAAGTTAACTCTTAGATGAATTGTCAAAGTACCTACTTCTGAAGTTCCTAGATTATTTTTAATATGAAACTAGTAATCATTAATAGAAAATCCAAAAACACAACTGCTCAAATCGGGAGTAACAATACAAAAATTGTCTATGTCACTATCACAGTAGAAACAAATCTGAGCACACCTCATAATGTTAAAATTCGTCGAGCCGATTAGGATTAGTCCAAAGAAACAAACATAACAAATATACATACCCTGGCAAAACATTACCTTCTTGTTGTCGCAGTCGGGTAATAAGTTACCCGACAGTAATGCAGAGAGCAATCCTCTTAAAACTGCATTATACTTCGAATGCAATAACACTTACTTTGTTCGGTCACTTCACTATATGAAGTGATTGGTAAAAAACTGGATATTTACGTATGGACGGCAAAATGCTTTCTCTTTAATTGAAGTGTGATTGAAACGTTCATCATTGATAGTATTCCTGCAGTAATTTAATTTGTAGAAAACAGACCACCAAGTTATTGCCTTCAAAAATATTTTAAAGCATGACGTCGATATCAATTCTGTTAAGTTGCCCTTATTATTTAAAAATCAGTGACAGTTATTGCGTTGAATAAGTTTAAATTGTTGATGAAAATAGAACCGATTCTAAAAGTGCTTTCAGAAAGTATCAGAATACTTAGATTTGTCTGGTTTAATTAAGTTATCAAGATATTGGAAAATAGTTGAAAAATAATAAAGAAAATAACAAAGTATCAAAAGAGACAGATATGAACAATGATAGCAATAAAACAATCACGTAGGGATATATCAATGCGAGTGTATTTGGCGCGATTGCTCTTTCAGTCGGGATTCGCCTCTGATCTCGCACACCATTTAATTTAATAAACTGTCGGCACCTGTTAGTGTGTACAAATGGACCGGACATACGTTTCCCGCCTTGGTTTCCCGCCGGGCCGAGGGGCGCGAAACGCACCCCCGCCATGAATTCACCTTTTATTTTGTCCCACTTGACTCGATTGAGAGTGATTTTTGAGCGTGAATGGGCAGCCAGTGTAATTAACCAGTGACAGGACGAAAAGTACTTTGAAAGCCATAAAGTAAAATACGATTCGAAAGCTTCAATAGCGCTTTTTTGTCTTTTACTTTTTCTCGATCCAACAATACACACATTGTTTACGTAGGTACAGTTTAAAGTTTGCGTTCAAGTTCGAGTCTAGCTTAAATTACCCCTATCGGACCTCCGTACGAATTCATTTAACTTTCATGGACCAAGTTTACTGTAACAATATAACACAACAAAAGTTTTCTGAATCTTAGCCGAACGTTTGAGCAGTGCCCCTCACGAATAGTTGGTAGACAATAAATTATATAATAACCCTCGCTCGTGGGTCCAACCTGTTCACTTAATCAAGGAATATATTCGGCAGAATCACCTCTTTAGAAACAATTAATTCGTCCTCGATTAGGGCCATCGCACTCTGAAAATGTCTTTGCGGTGTCAAATGAACTAGGGTTGTGTAATACAACTATACCCTCTGTAAATTACTTTTAACCACGTTCGTCTTGTATCTTAATATTGAAACATTAAAGCTTAATGAAAAGCGTTGGGACTTTATTTGAAAATGGTTTATCCGCTTCCCTTAGAAGTTTTAATGCAAAATATTTTTGTTTTAATCAATAAATTGTTTCCAAAGAACTAGATCACAGTGACAATCTAAATGTGTTATTTTGCACACACTGACGAATACTGAAAAACTACTATAACTTCTGAAGTGTGTTGCAAAAAAAATGTTTTAAGTCTGCAAAAAAAACAACAACAAAGACGATACTTTTATGGTAATTTGATCTTTTATTTTAAATAATTTTAAACACAAAAAGGACAAGTTTCAGTCGGTACTTATATTATTCTACATTCAACAAAACGTTGGAAACTAAATTTTAGACCGAATGATCAAACTGGCGAGGCAAGTTTCCCAATTAGGTTTCGCCATAAGTAAGCAGGAGTTTGTAAGATTTCTCTATTGTGGTGTTAGATGTCTGAGATGGAGTTGGAACAGTAATTCCGAGGAACATGTGATCAGAAAGCTTATAATATACGAGAACAAGGGACTGCTAAATAATACGAAGACAGTTATCTAAATACAAATACGTACTACTTTGTCAAAGCCACGAATTGATGACTATTATGAATTATATGAGATTAGAAAACAGTCAAACCATGTTTCTATTCTATGAATAATTTCTAGTGTTCACATGTTCCTGGCATCTGCGAACTTTTAATTTTCTCCTGAACAAATTCGAGTAGGGGGCCCTCAATTGATGTCCAAGCTTGGCGAACTTCGAACGCTTTATTACTGTGTCCGGCTTTAAGTGGGTGTAAAGTTTCAACACCCTTTGATTTACTTTCCGCACGGTGAATATGTACCTATACGGCAGATCGAACGAAATGGGTTTGAATAGGAAGAGGTTGTACCCTCCTATTTTGAAATTGACATATTTTTACTGTTGAAAATTAATTTTGTTGTAGCTACTAAACTTAATAATGTCATCAAAATAATCTTCAATAGTTATCATGGGAATAAGGAGATACACGAGGAGCGTAATGACCCTCGCAATTATTACAATAATACTCTAAAAGGATATCCTTAATCCCATAATCGGAAGCCAAACTAACGCGGCGCCTCGTCCCGCATAGAAATACCTTAAATTGGCAACACGGTCCGGCGGCCGACCATAAAACATCTTAATGAGTACAGCCAGCAGCTGCCTCCATATTGCCGGTCTCATATCCATGCAAACTACCCACCGACGACGTCTTAGCGGCCTTACTTTCCTCCGCGTTGTTTACAAGTCGGCAACTAATTTGTTGCAATATGTGCATAGGACAACATTATGGGTCCTATCTCGCCCGTGCGTGTCTTGCATACGTTTACCGACGACCTCGCTGTAGGTTTCCGCTCGACCTGACCCTTGCCTGTTCCCTCCTTTATTCAAATTTCACCCGGACCGACCATTTGGACACGGATTTGTTATAAGATTAAAGGAAGATTTCACTTGTGAAACAATATGGCAGACGATTTACATATTTCGTTTCCTTATTAGTTTCGGGATATTTGTTTTGGGGCCAGCGAATTTACATCCTCTGACCGATTAAATGGCCCTTAGGCATCTTTAATGGGGGTGCCGCGTGGTCGTTGTTGGCCTTAGTAAATGTGTGCTTATGCGTAATTGAATATTTTATGGGCCGGAGCAATATTAGCGCGGAACTTTATCGATTTCCACTCGTTGGAACTTTGTGGCTCACGGAACTAAATACGAATTCTAGTGCGTTCCCTAACTCGAATCGGCATTGAAGAGAGTAAACAGGACCTTTCATATGTGGCTCGTTCAGTCGGTACATGTGTTTATCGTTTGCATTTATCTGTTGACTGTTTTTATTCCGTAGTTGACATTTACCCTCTGTTTCAACAAACTCATCTCGTTCCGACGAGTTTCTTTCATTCGCGGTACGAGTGCTCGCGTTGCATTACCTCTATTCAACTCGAGATAGCTTCACTTAGTTTCCTCTTTTTCCGTGCGGTCGGGTTAATTTCTGCATCTTTATTATTCGAGTGGTCGGTATACGGACGGGTGCAGTCTAGTCAGTCTGCTAGCGTAGATTGTGTGGCTGAAAGCAAACTTGAATTGTTGGGTCGCCGTCGCCGCGCGGAGGTAATGAACGCACGGGTGGGACATGGGCTGAAGGCGTCTGGTTCGAGCGAGAGGCACTCGTGGGGG